>JASPKZ010003508.1:0-84098 GCA_030220185.1 Diploptera punctata
GCCTAGCTTTGGTCCCAACAGTATATTACTTTATAATACAGTTTATTTACGGATTCTTTACAAGATTTTGGGGAGAGTTCATGGCTGGTATCGTAAGCATAATGATAAAAATTTCACCTTAATTTCAAACCTCATAACTAAATATTTTAGATTAGGCAATATAAACCAAAAGAGATTTATACTTATTGGGGCCCTGAGCTTTTGATGCGAACTATGCCTTTGCACATGTACCAATAGTGCAACAGACTATATGGTCCTGATAAAAGGCAGTGATGGCTATATGTAGGCCTATGATATCAAGGATGTGCTTAGAAGTTGTAGGACATTAAAAAAAAAATGGAAATAAGGGAGAATTTGCTAGAGGGCCCCAAAAATTAAGCTTCATTAGTTTTCATGTAGATCTGCTCCTGTAAAAAATTATTAATTTTGAATTAAATAATGGTGAAAGAAGCAAATACAGTTTTTGTTCTTTATTTTGAATACTTGTTTATTATATAGATAACATCCATAATAAACTTGTTTTATTATAAATAATATAAAAATGTGTAATAACAAAAATAAAAGTTACGAGGGTTTTGCATTTTAGGTGATGAAATGCAGTTGAAGTAGACCAGCAGCAGGCCTTGAGTGATCCCAATAATCACTATAATTTTATAAATTACAACTTAATTAACATTTATTTAGGTATGTACAAGATTTTAATTCTCGTATATATAAATAACATCATATGTGAATACATAATATGACATTCTGTGAACAAATATTAAAATACCATACTTACAGTTAAAAATTGTTATGCCTTCTTTAAAATCTAGAGACCAAAGGTAGGATGAATATGCTATACTTTCACATTTTCTTGTATGCCACAATTGAACTGCAACATATTTTAGTAACATTGTTCTGAATCAAATAAAACAATAGAATAAATATTACACTTAATTGTAAAGTAAGTTTTAAAAGAGTGCAAATTTTAAAATAAACAAAGGTCATATTATTCATATTTTTTTATTTTTAGTAGAAAAACCAAATAACTGTATTATATATCGTCGGTAGACAATGAAAACCTCTTAACTCCATCAGTCATTGAAAACCACGTAACTCCAGTAACCAGCACAGAAATATGTGATGCATAACCTGTTGAGAACACGGACTTCAAATTTATTAATAACTTGACTCGTATTCTGTAGTAAAATATGTGGGATCTATTGCTTATCAATTTAATAATTATTTAAAACAGTTTTTTTTTCTCCTGTAAAATTTACCAAAATGGAGTTACGAGGTTTTCATTGCCTACCGACGATATGTATCTCCCATGGCACTTCAAATCTGAAAATAATTGCTGCAAGTGTAAACTGGTAGTCCATGAAACATCTCCTAATACTCCATAAAGAGATGTGAAGATCATGTCTAAAGTTCTAAATTCTGCTTTTTTTTACCTTCTATCCTTAACCAGCATGATCATATAAGTGCTAGGTATAAATCAGTGCTCTGGGATGAATTTTTTAATCGAAAAGGGCTCCATGACCTATAAAGTTTGGGTATCACATAGTGTAAAGAATTCTAAAACTGTATATTATAGAGATGGATATTATTATTATAAATTATAATAATTTATTATAGATAGACGAAAATATTGGAAGGGTCATATAGAAAGAATGGAAGAAAACCTACTTGCAAAAAGAGCTAAAGAAGATAGACCAACGGATGGGAGAAGAACAAGAGGGAGACCAGCCAAGAGATGGGTAGACAGTGAATGTACATCCAATACATCTTCCTCTGAGGAGTGATTTTGGAAATAAGCAGGATGAAAATCCTACAAATTAAATTTAAGAAGAAGGATATTATAATTTATTTAAATGTACTTGGTCTCACACTATAACCAAGAAGTTTAAGGCACGATGTCTTGGTGTAGAGCTTCAGGATTTGGATCGAGTCCCTATGAGGGAAGATGTTTTCTCATAGAATCATGAACAATGTGAAACCACTAGCCACTAAGCATTATGAGGTAGCTACAATAAGTAGCAACTCCAGGTTGAGAAAACCAGCTATAATAACTGGGAGAACAGAAATTCACCCCTATACAGGATGATCATCCACCTCCATGATTACCACGTGGTTGTGAGGCCGCAGCCAGCTGGACATTTGCCACAGAAATAATAAATCCACTTGATGTCAGCAAGAAATTCCAAGTTTTACCCTTTATTAATTTGAATTACTTTTAAATGTATGTCTATAAAAATGGTTATAAAGTGAACTAGGACATAGTTTAAATATATTGATTTCACAGTCTCTGGACATGATATCATCGGCATCGAGGATTAGGCCTTAAGGTCTGTTCTGATCTCATGTTAGAATTGGTCTAATTTTTACTGTGTCTTCTTACATTTCTTTGTACTAGATGTTTTGTAATGAAAAATCTGTTTTGGAATTCTGTTGGTCCATCCGTTCATCTCTCTATGGACATGATAATGTAGGCCTATATAGCTGATCATTTAAAAAAGGGTCCAGATAATTTCATAGTAACTCAGCATTTACTTTATTAACTCAGAAAATCAGGAAAATAGCTTGGTAAGATTGGTCAGCAAAGATCTTTAAAATTTTTTCTGTTCTTATATTTGTAATCTTTTTTTTTTTAAGAAGTCAATTCTTTAATTTAATAGTAATCCAATTTTCATTTGAAATGTATCCGGGTAATTAAATTCTAACCTAGCATTTACCTTGCTGACTGGAGAAAATTACAAAAATAATTCATATGGTCAGCCATGTAGTTTGAATCCGGGACCTCCCAAATACAAATCTCAGATGCTACTGCATTGAGGTAACTCACTTGGTTAATTGGTAATATTCACCAATAAATCATAATAAATACATAAGCTTTGCTTTTATTAATATTTATGTAAAATATCTTCTTCTTCTTAATCATAATTCGTAGGATTTTCATCCTGGAAATCACTCCTCGGAGGAAGAAGGAGGTCCTTCGGTACATCTACTGCCTTGTAGATTGACAAATGGGGTTCATTAGTCCTGCAAGACAACATAATTTGTAGGATTTCCATCCTGGAAATCACTCCTTGGAGGAAGAAGGAGTCCTTCCGTAGGGTGGGTGTACCTGAAGGAAGAGGCAACTCTACATCTACTGCCATGTAGATTGACAAATGGGCAGATGGGATTCATTAGTCCTGCAAGACAACCCATCTAGAAGAGAGGAGTCCAAAATAAAATGGGGCAGGCTGAGCTCTGGAGCTGGAGAAAGCAATCAGCCTAGGGAAGAAACACTGAATAATAAAACCCGCCATGAAAATGGGCTAGCAACCCACTTCAAGGTGTATCTTATACATTGCTTGCAGTCCCAAGGATCAAGTGTCATATTCAAAACATAACCAAATTTATTATAGATAGACAAAAATATTGGAAGGGTAATATGTAAGATATCCATCCACAGTAATTCTGTCTGAGAGCACGTCTTTCACTGCAATCATAGCATTTTCATGCTATGCTTTGCAGCTTTACTAGGGAATTATAGGTGTGGTAGCTTCCCGTTGCTTTCCACACCGGTGAAGGATGATGATAATCACAAGGGTGATGATGGGTGGATGATTTTCTGGGACCGTTGGATCCTAAGCTTCCTGACATTTGTAAAATATAATGTTCAGGATTAATTTCATTCACAAGTAGAGAGCTGAGCACCTTAAATTATATGAGAAGATTGAATTTTATTATTCACGAGTGTAAAATTATATTTTATCCAGTTACATAAAATAATATTTTTAAATCATTAGGAAGTAACATTATGAGGTTTTATTTTAATGTTGAGTTTGTATTTTTTAACATTTTTTTGGGCACACAATAAATTCTAAATTTTTTTTCTGGAAAATTCAACATCAGTTTAGCATCAAAGAATGATTATAGCCTAAAAAACTTACGAAATTTAACAAAAATGAAAAAAATTGAAGATAATAAAAAATCAGGAATATATCAAATAAAATGTGCAGATTGTGATAAAATATACATAGGGAAAACAAAGAGAAATTTGAACATTAGAACTAAAGAATACATAAGAAATGTAAAAAAAAAAAGGAGAAGTAGAAAAATTTACAGTAGCAGCTCACGTGTGGACAGAAAAACACAAAATAGATCTAAATATAAAATTATTAAAACAGTTAGATAATACCAATGAACCCATGATATGGGAAAAAATCTATACACAGAAGAACAAGGAGAAATTATGAACTTTGAAATTCCCAGAGAAAGAGAAGTCTTATTACCAAGTTCTTTGGAACACAGATCCAGGGTCGACAACTTGAAGAAAAGAAAAAATCAGTTTGTGCAATGCCAAAGATGGGGCAATAACCCTGAAACATATGTCCGACTGAACAAGCATATGAGAAAAGAATGTTAAAAAAATACAAACTCAATAATGAAATAATATTCTTATTATAACTTACTAATAAGCCATTCATGTATTTTAATGTAATAATTCCTCAACATTTAACATTGTTTCTACTTTCTTTAAATAAACTACATTTCTTTCATAACTTTATGTATTTCTACTCTCTATTTGCTTAACAATAGAATATTAAATTTAACATGGGTGAGCTGTAAAACTCCTCACATTAAATAAATACTTAGGGTCACTCAAAATAAAACAGAAATAAAGAAAGAAAAAACACAGGTACTTCTCAACTCAAGACATCAACTTCCATATGTTTTTTTTATTTGATAACAGAACAATGTTACTAGATTTTCTAAAACTGATTTTGCACTGGAAATAATATGAAAAATATAGGAAATAATATAAAAATTATTCCTTATAAGCATTTTTCAAAGAAATGTCACAAACAAAAATGACAACATAACAAATAAGTGGTGTTTTATTTAATTATTTTCTAATATTACACTAGTCAACATGATTTTTTTTTCACAAGAAAACTAAAAATGATTCTAGTACTATTTTTCAGACAGAATATATAAAAAAAACTGTAATCAAAATTGACCACCATGCATATGTCTTTGTGAAGTTGCTTTTGTACACTATTTTTTGTTGTTGTTATTTTCACTTTCTCCTGCACTACCGACTGCACATCTAGAAAATTTTGGTGCAGTGATGAATATGGTGAACAGGTCAAAGATCCAAAAAATGGTAAGGTAAATGGAGTCACCGTATTTTGGTAGACAACTGCAGAAGAGAGACTTAACAAGGGAATGCATGGTCAAAATATCATCCTAAACAATTTTTAGATGATCTAAAATGAAATGCATATAAATTCTTGCCTGATGAACTGAGCATGAAATGGACACTTAGATTCAGTTAATTTATTTCTTATGAAAGAACAAAGTTTTATTTTGTTGACCAGTGTTATTGATGTGGTGTAATATTCTAATGGATAATATAAGAGATCAGGTTGAAAAAATCTAACATAAAAACGAAAACAAAATAAAAAATAAAATTACGTACATATATCTACAACAATTATCAAGTTGTACATATATATACAATCAAAAACAAACTATTATAACATTGTACAATTTATATGTAGAGATCTTTTAGATATATACTTTGTTTAATATTCATTTTTTTAATTTTTTATATTTTTGTAATAATTTCCCCTTACTTTTACCCCCCCATTTCCTGATAATATTAAACATGTAAAGTTTTGGCAGGCAACCTAACTGTTGTCATTCTTGCCTTCTTGGGTTCTGAGGCTGTTGTGGGTATGGGCTTCACTGGAGGTATCGTTCTTTTCCTTTTTCTCATGAAATCTGAAAACAAGAAAAAAAGACATTAAATTTCTATACATCTAACAAAGAATAATTTTTTCAAGACATATTTTATCATAAGTAATACTACGAGTGATTTCCAAATTTATCTAGAGAATTTGGAAATAAAGAGTGGCATTTGTTAGGACTATTTAACGAATAAAATTAAGCCGTTTACTCACAAATCATTATTTAAATATAGTTATTTTAAAATATTTATATATTTAATGTAAACAGAGATGTTTGAAAATAAATGAGAAATGTTATGTTTCATTTGTTCATCACCGCAACCAGATCATATTTATTGCCAAATAGAATCGCAATATTGTAAGAATGCACCCTAGTGAAGAAAAAATGAAACATCTTACAGGTTATTAATTAATTTCTGATGTCCTATGATGTAAATATGTCAATTATATTTTTGTCCAACGTTAATTCCTGGGAAATAATACATTTAAGAAAGTGCATACAGTGGTTTCTTTTATTTCATCGCTTTCATTTTATCAGATTGTATAATATATAGTGCATGAATGTAACCAGATTCTGCTTGTGAGATACAGTAGAAAAACATTTGTAACAATTGTAACATTCGTAACATTTTGTTTCATTTAATACTGGCCTCATTTCATAATTCTGCATAACTAAAAGGTAGCAGCCCTACCACTGGACTACTTAGCGTCGGGCCAGTAACCTGTCCTAAGGAACTTCAAAACTACTTTCAAGTCTCAACACGAAAAAATCCAGAAGGAATTGAAATTTGTTAATTATGATTAATTAAAATGTGGGATGTATGAATAGGACACCCTGTATTATTGTGCAATCTTGGTATTCATGGCTTGGATTACACCATTGTATTGCAGAAATAAAGTTGAGAGATCTTAACAGTAACTCTCTAAAACATTGCGTATGCACATAAAATTACGGAATTTACAAAAATGTTACCGATACCTAGGAAAATAAATTGTTCAGTAACCATAATGAATGTTGGCACACTAAGCTGTGTATTCGTATTTGTTACAATAGAAGTTGCTCTACCATTTGAACTTATAAATAAACCAATCAGTTTTTAAATTGCAATATTGAAGCTTGTTAAGCAAGGAAAGGATGGTGGGAGAAGGGAAAGAAAAATCTGACTGAAGCAATATGGTGACCCAGATTTTCTCATTGCCAACTAATAAGATTCCAGAATTTCACATTTTTTTAGGCTTATACAGGCTAATAATACTGTTTACAAACAAATTATTGTAAACATTGCTGAATGCTGCACTAGATTTTATCTAAGTCTGGACTATAATTCATTACTTCATTTATGTGAACTGTTCTTATTATAATAAAAATGCACATCCTTTTAATGTCCACAGCTGTGGTCTCGAGGTAGCGTGCTGCCTTGTCACGCAGCGGGTCCGGGTTCGATCCCCGGTCGGGGCAATTTTTCTGGGTGAGATTTTTCCTCACCTGTAAGACAAATGTCAGGAAAACTTTAAGGCCCAAACGGTCCCCGAAATTATATGATGATCATCATCATCATCATCATCATCCTTCACCGGTGTGGAAAGCAACGGGAAGCTACCACACCTACAATTCCCTAGTAAAGCTGCAAGCATAGCATGAAAAATGCTATGATTGCAGTGAAGGACCTGCCTTTGGGCAGAATTACTATGGATAGATCCTTTTAATAACTACTTCAACATATCTCCATCCATAGTAATTTTGCCCGTAGGCAGGTCTTTCACTGTAATCATAGCATTTTCATGCTATGCTTTGCAGCTTTACTAGGGAATTATAGGTGTTGTTGCTTCCCGTGCTTTCCACACCGGTGAAGGATGATAATGATGATGGCAGGATGATTTTCGGAGACCGTTGGGCCCTAAGCTTCCTGACATTTGTCTTACAGGTAAGGAAAACCCCCGAAAAAACCCTCACCCAGGAACCTGTCCGGACCGGGAATCGAACCCGGGCCCGCTGCGTGAGAAGGCAGCACGCTACCTCGAGACCACAGCGGTGGACTTCGACATATATGATGGTCTAGAAATTAATTAGGCAAAAATTGATACTCTTAATAAAACTTTCAACATTGTTTTATTTTTACTGAGAATGTATAAAAAATTCAAACTTATGGTTTTACTTAATGTAATGAATCCCCTATTCCAATTTGAGACACTCTTTAAAACCTTTTCAACAAGAGTTGACTTAAATATAGAGTTTGACATATAGGCGTAACCAGGAAAAAATAAATTACAAATATGGAACTCAATAGTGAGAAGTACTGTCGGACAAGCGGCTGAAACATGGAAATTGAAAAAAAAACATAAAACAAAAACTTATGCCGACGGAAATGGATTTCTTGAGGAGAGCAGCGATATGTTAAAAAAAGAAGTCATAAGACAAAAAATGAATATTAAATATTCAATAGTAGATTATATATAATTATAAGCAATTAAATTGGTATGGGCATATAAATATGACAAAAGAAAGAACAAAGGCAACTAGAAAAAAAAACATTGGAATGGCGTGCAGAAAGAAGAAAAAAGAAACAAAGAAATGACTCAAAACTCATGGATGCAAGAATAAGAACTGGAATGAGAAGAAGAGGGACTGGAGAATATGGAGTGGATGGATAGGGACGAGTGGAAAAGGAAAATAAATTTGGGCACAGAAAGATATGTAAACATTGGAAATCTGTAGGGACTATATAAATAAAATTATTATTGACTTAGGCTTTCATGGCCGGAGTTACTATGATGATCTTATAGACGATTTCCGGGCTCCCACTAGAGTTTATTTGAAGTGGAGTATGGTACCGGCCTAGTTGTACGCCTTGACCCATTCTTGGTGTGCTTCTTTGAAGTCGTAGTTAAGTTGTGTGCTAGCTGTAGAGAGTACTCCTCCCTACTGCTTTTTCTGGTAGATGTATCTTCATTGATGTTCGGCATAAGCTTTTCGGTCTTAAAAGTTTATTTTTCTTGAAGTTTTCAAATTTGTTGGCCTATTTCTTTGAAGAAATTTGGGAATTTACAAAGGATAGCGTAGGTTGAAGTATTTGAGGGTTCTGAAGGATGGTGGTAAGGAGAATAAGAAGGGATTGGAGTAAATTCTCCGGTTTAGGGTCAAGAGAAGGCAAAGGAGGGAAGTTTTCTTCAGTCTTTCTTGGTGTTCTTGATGTTGTTTCAGGCTTCCTCAATGTTGGTGGTTTGTTTGTTTCTTGTGCTTGTTGCCTCATTTTCAGGTATTTCTGGAACATGGGGCATTTTCTATGACTTGCTGCGTGTTCTTCATTGCAGTTTGTGCATTTGGCGGTAGTCTGAGTACATTCAGATACTTTATGATTGCCGGAACATCTTAACACATTTTATTTCACGGAAGCAGAATTCTGCGATGTGGCCGAAACCCTGGCACTTGAAGCACTGAGTGCCTCCTGTTGGTTTTCTATATGGTTCCAGTCTTATGCGGATGCCGAATAGTTCCTTGAGATCTTTTTCTATTCTTTTCCTTGAGGTCTTCAGTTTTGAGAAATGTGAGGATGTAAACTGGAAGTTCGATCTTCTTCTTTACACCGTTTATGTTGACTTGCTTTTCAATGCTTCTGACTTCTTTTAGAGGCAGCTTCCTATTTTGAATTTCATCACAAATATCTGTAATTGTGATGGACTTTGGAAGCCCTTTCATCACTATTTTGAAGATAGGAGGTCTGCCATAGCCGTGAGTGTAGAACTTTGTCTCTGTTTTCTTTAACTCCTTGTAGGCGCGCCTGTAGGCCGACTTTGTCGAGGTTCTGATAGTTAGTATCCCTTGGTTGTATTTCATGGATACGTCTTCTTTGTTTCCAGCCGTGATGGTTTCCAGTTTTAGTGGTGTTATGACCTTAGAGTAGACCACTATGGGAGGTGGAGCTTCTTCCTTGTTGTAGTTGAGATGTTCAAACAGATTTCTTGTTTATATTGGTGTCTTGTATTTACTGTAGTTTAGATGTTTCCTGGCAGTGCGACGTGCCGGCGGGTGAACGAATCCATCCCTGTCTTGCATTTCTGCGTTGTATTCTTCTTTCGACGAGGTTCTAGTAGTTGCCAGCTTCTCGTAGATTCGGAAGGAATGCTGTTGGCCGTGGTCTTGAGGCTTGTAGTTCCCCAATGGGCAATGGAAGACCCTAATGCTAACCAACCAGAAGGCATATACAATTTACGAAGTAACGGACCGCACATAGAACACGTCGCGGATAAATGTATAAATAGAGCAGGTAGTCGACAAAATTGCCAGTCTGAAGACAACCCTTGAGGATGCCGGACGCAGTCTCTGGCGAAACGTTGGGGAACTACAAGCCTCAAGACCACGGCCAGCCCGGAAATCGTCTACAAGATCATCATAAAATTTATTATTATCACCATTAATTAAATTTCAACCAATTGTCAAAACATAATAACTATATTTGCTAACTTTCACTATTCGACACTATCTAAATGACTTAGCCCATTGTTGAGCCATAGCCTCTCCTTTATGAGTTACGAGACCAAGTTATTTTTTAGTTACCTAATTTGCTCGTAGATGTCATGGATGGCAAAGAGTCAACACACCGACACAATGAGACATCTAACAGGTAATTAAGGTATTACTAGGACGTTGATGTCGGTAAATTTTGCTTTGAGGCCTCTTTACTCAGGCTTAAGGACCTTTTATGAGTCTGAAAATCTTCAGACTTGGGTTTCCTCCCGGAGGACTTGCTCCTTGGATTTTTCCGTCCTAAAAAATCCATCGACCGTGGCCGGGTTTGAACCCGCGACCCTCTGAATCAAGAGGCAAATTCAACACTATACTCCATGAAACTCCTCGATGTAAGCATTCACCAAAGTACATTCATATCAGTGGTATGAAACGAAACAGTAGTAACATTTACTGGTAATTACCTTTTGCGTACTCAAGTTGTTTAATTTATAAAATAAATAGACAATATTGTACTTTACTACAGGTCTCCATCCATAGCCTGAGGGCAGATCCTTCACTGCAATCATAGCATTTTCATGCTATGCTTTGCAGCTTTACTAGGGAATTGTAGGTGTGGTAGCTTCCCGTTGCTTTCCACACCGATGAACGATGATGATAATGATAAGGAAGATGATGATGATGGCCTTATGATTTCAGGGACCGTTTGGGCCTTAAAGTTTCCCTGACATTTGTCTTACACGTGAGGAAAAACCCCGATAAAAACCTCACCCAGAAAAACTGCCCCGACCGTGGATCGAACCCAGGCCCGCTGTGTGACAAGGCAGCACGCTACCTCGAGACCACAGCGGTGGACACTACAGGTCTACTGTACGAGAATATCAACAAAAATATTTAAAAAATGGAACATTTTTTTTTAGAACTTGCATGGTGAAATACATATTTATATTGCCGACATTGGATCCCAAGAACTGAAAATTGCTAAAAAAATGTAGAAATCAATACAAAATAAAAGTGTGAATGTCGATATTTGGGAAAGGAAATCTGGCTGAGAGGAGTATAATGTTTCTTCTAAAATCCTATATATATTTATAATGCCAAGTAGTCAATGTTTTTGAAACATTATATACGCATTGCGATCCACGTGTTTAAAACGAGTGAGAGTTGTTTAAATACAAATATTATTCAGCATATTTTTTGCCAATATGACAAACATGACGATTTGTTTCTGCTTTGTCATCATACTAGGTCTTAGTATTATATTTGCTTAATTTTTTTAAATACGTTTGTACTCCAGTACATACTGTAATGCCGGATATGAAAATGACAACTTGGTCACATGACGTCATTACATACGCGATATTCACAAGGCCGAATTCCTTCGATAGTGTCACTTTAATGTTGTATTATCATTCTGTTTTGGAATCTATTAAAAAATATGTGTTAGAACGTAAAATCGGATTTTCCAAATAAACAAATAAAGTGGAAAAACCGTAATCAAATAGATTAGGTGTCCATTAACCCTTAAATTCGTAATGTATCCTTTTGGATACATCAGTTGATTTAATTAATTTAATATTTTAAATAAAACAGAAGAAAACGAACAAAAAGAAACCATTTAAATGTGTGTCTAATTAAGCAATATACCTAATAATAACAGTTACACAATATTCCGTTTTCACTGCGGTCCGCAACATTCAAATAACTAACAGAAGAAATTTGTGTTTTGCCAATTTAAGGGTTAAGCGACTAGCGAGCCGCGTGTGGCTCTTTGTAAATTTGAATGGCATACAAATTAATAAAACTCTTATCTATATATATTGAGGCAAAGGTGTTCCCTTCGCGGAGTTACTTAACTAAGGCTATTTTAGTTAAGACTTACTTCCCTACAGGTGTCAGCGAGTGACAAGTGGTCGGCTCGTCGCCTTAAATAGGCACTCAGTAGGCAATTAAGATATTAAAATTTTAAGAAATATAAAACTTTTGAATTAAGAAATTACTAGGAAAAGGGAAAAAAAGGGCCTATTAACTTTTGCTCAGAGGCTTTAATTTAGGCTTGAGGTTCTTTTGCGAGCCCAGAAAACTTCAGATTCGGGACCCAGTTTTTCCCGAACGGCTTATCCCTTGATCATTCTACCTAAAATAATCCACCGACCTCGGCCGAGTTTGAACCCGCGACCCTCGGGACCAGAGGCAAAGACCATACATAACCCCTGGATCAATGAGGTCGATACAAATTAATAAAACTAAACTCATAATAAGATTGGCCGATAGCGAGGAGATACTAAAGAACAACACGCACACACTATTGAGTAATACTAAGAAATTAGGACTGGAAGTAAATATCAATAAAACTAAATATATGGTCACACATAGAAATTCATTATATAATGGAAATGGACAGCTAATGACAAATGAGGGAAATTTTGAGGAAGTGGCTGAATTCAAATACCTAGGAACAATGATCACAAATAGGAATGAGATGCAAAAAGAAATTAAACATAGGCTCAATTCTGGAAATGCGTGCTATTATGCATTGCAGAGACTTTTGATGTCCCAACTCCTTTCAAAAAACGTTAAGCTGAAAATATATAAAACTATTATTATACCGGTTATATTATATGGGCGCGAAACATGGACTCTTACTTTAAGAGAGGAAAGGAGATTACGAGTATTTGAGAATAAAGTACTGAGGAAAATTTTTGGACCAAAGAGAGATGGACAGGTGAATGGAGAAGACTACATAACAATGGACTACATGGTCTTTATAGGAAGCCAGATATAATAAGAACAGTTAAGTCTCGTAGACTGCGTTGGGCAGGACATGTTGCACGTATGGGAAATGAAAGACTTGCATGGAAGCTTCTTGTAGGAAAGCCAGAGGGAAAACGCCCAGTTGGTAGACAAGAATGAGGTGGGAGAATAACATTAACTATGATTTGAGGGAAGTAGATTATACAGGGAATGATTGGAAAGCGTTAGCTCAGGATAGGGATGTATGGAGAGCTTATGTCCGTGCGGCCATGAACCTACGGGTTCGATAGTGCCAGTGAGTAAGTAAGTAAACTCATAATAAGAATAACAATTTAATATTAATAGTTATTTTTGACACACTCCTGTCTTCTTTAAAAAAATATGACCAGGAAGTAATTAATTTTTTTTTGTGTGTCTTAGTTTCACGTACTTCTACGTGCCTCACGACACCCAGGAAGCAATAACTCAGCTTGTTAAAACATTAATGGTAAGGTGTGTAGTCTGTAGATCGAAGTGGTCCAAAAGAGGTTATAGTGAGTGTCACGGTTAAAAGGCATAAATCTTACTGGCTGTGACTAGCTTTCAATCTCCAAAGTAGGTTATTTCTCACTACAGGATATAAGTATGAAGTCAAGTCAGTCATAAATAGTCACTGGAATAATACAACAAAGAATTACTGCTCAGCAGCAAGTTGCCAATCACATGTTCGCCCCACATCCTTATGCTAGATATAGTGATTTTTCTAGCTGTTTGACTTGAATTCCAGAGGGAAAAGTGGGAGAATAACTAACTATGATTTGAGGGAAGTAGATTAAACAGGGAATGATTGGAAAACATTAGCCGAGGATAGGGATGTGTGGAGTTCTTATGCCCGCGCGGCCATTAACCAACGGGTTCGATAGTGCCAGTGAGTTAGTTAGTTGGACTTGAATCAATTGTTAACAACATAAATCAGTTTTAGTTATTTCAAATGTTATTTCTGCAAACGAAGCTCTTCATGATCTTGTGGTCACGGTTTCTAATTCGATTCCAGGGCTCAGATATATGTATTTGTCTCTAAAGGGAGTAGCTCTCCTCATTCCATCAGCGTCTGGAAGTATGTGAACGTCTAAATATTGTCGATGTGAAATAGGTAACAAAAAAGAACGACGAACGTAAAGCAAACAATACAAATTAAAAATCCGAAAAAAAAATCTGTAAGGAAGGGTTAAAATATTTTAGAAAAGCTAATGCGATCCAGTCTTTCGCCGTGATCGAGTAGTCTAAAGCATCTCCCTTGGCGCAGAGTTACAGAATGCGGGCTGCTTCGTGTACCCATAGGGTATAAAAATTGTATCATGGAATTTTGAGTAGTATTTGGATTCCGAAGACTACCCAACATCGTAAGAAATTTGGGTAAGCTACGAGTATAAGCAGCGACTCCAAGTTGAGAAAACGAACTAAATGGGCTAAGAGACTTGACATGCAGCCCATATGTCACTCCAATATTGTCTCGATGATCCTGCACCTCTGCAATGGATGCATAAGGATGTGAGGCCAGCATCCGGCTTGTATGTCAAGGACTTTCCAGGCGTGCTGAACCATGGAGTTTTTTAATTGCGAAGTGAGAGTATAATGTAATTTGAAATTTCGCCAGGGAAGAATCACTTCCATCGGGGTATTAACATGTCATATTCCAAATACTATATAGGCCTAAACATTTAAAATAAAACATAGTATTTTTCATGTATATACCACTGACATTTCCTTCTTCTTCTTCACTTCACGGGCTAGGCAAATTGCCTGTTCCGCCTCACAGTTGTTCTGCCCATCTTTTCATTGACCTTCCTACATTCCTTGAACCTCTTCGCTTGTAGTTAAATGCTGCTTTTGGTAATCTTGTTACATTCATTCTTTCTACATGTCTAAACCATTTTTCTCTATGTTCTTCGATATTATCATTCAATGAATATATATTTAGCTCTGTTCTTATATCTTCATTCTTTATCTGATCCATTCTTGTGCAGCCTTTTGTTCTTCTAAGGAAATTCATTTCTACGCTTTGTATTATACTTTGTAATTTTTTGGTCACTACCCAGTTTCACTCCCATGAAGTAAAGTAGGAACTGCCAATGTTTTATAAAACTTCAATCTAGTATCTCTTCTTGTTTTGTTCTTTAATGTTCTATGTAGTCGGCCGCGGTGGACTAGTGGTTATGCTCCTTGCCTCTGGTCCCGAGGGTCGCGGGTTCAAACCCGGCCGGGGTCGATGGAATTTTTTAAGGAAGGAAAAATCCAAGGAGCAAGTCCTCCGGGAGGGACTTTAAGCCGTGGGTCCCGAGTCTGAAGATTTTCAAGCTCGTAAAAGATCCTTAAGGCTTAATGAAAAGGTCTATAGGCAAAATTTACCGAATTTTCACGCCCTAGTACTACCTTGGTTTCTTAGATGTCAGTATGAGGCGGAACGCTGACCACGGACCACTCAAATGACATCTGTACGAAAACAAGTGTAACAAAATTAGTACGGTTCAAATTCTTCCCTGTAGGGGGAGAGCGCCTAAATCTCTGTTACATGGGCTTACAAGTACAAGAAGATGTTCCATGTATAGTTCCACACATCATTTGAAATCTTGGCAGTTTCATATTTACGTCTCTTTCAGTTTTTTTGTGTTTATAGTAAAATTACAACCCAAATAATTAAAATTTGTTACTTGTTCCAGTGGTTTGTTGTCTATTATGATTGTTTATCTTATATGTTCACTTCCCCAAAATGCCATTACTTACGTGTTTTCTTTTGATATTTTAAAATTATATTATACATTTTAAGAGTAATAATGTCAAATTACACTCAACTGATGGTAAAAGATGGGCAGATATTGGTAAAACTTGGGGAAAAAAATTCCGGAAACCAACAACAGAAGCTAGTTGCCACATTTAAACTGAACACAGACCAGGATTGCGTTGTTGCACATGATGAAAATAACCAAAAGTGAAGAATGCATCTTAAGCTGTCAATCAAATTTAAGAATGGATCAGGAACATCTGCTACATTGTGCTAAACTGTCCAGAACCCTTCAACAATAACCGAAGTGGACTTTACTGGCAGACAAGAAGATAAATGGATTAAAAGATCCCAACTGCACGCCATTGGAAAACAACAACGTATTTAAGTTTTTTTAGGGGTTTTTCCTCACCTGTAAGGCAAATATCAGGAAACCTTTAAGGCACAAACGGTCCCCAAACATCATTTGGCCATCATAAAAATTAAGTTTAGGATTAAGACCTCTCCTGACGCATCATTGCCATCATCCTCAACCAACATATCATCGGGGCAGCGTAACTCGCCTTCCAGGCGCCCCAATTAGAAGTGGGTTAAATAATGCCATGCCAGGAGAGAATACCAGAATGTCGAAATGACAGCGTGGTGGCATTGAAAAAGTATTTGAGAAGTCCCGGGTTCACAATTTTTCCTTGATTTTATTCAGCCTTCAAGAGAAATTATTATTGTAGAATTTCACTCCAGGACTCACAATAATCCTTTGACGATAACGTTTTAAACATTAATCACTGAATTGCTAAAACAAACAAAACAAAATAAAGTACAACCTTCTGAAAATAATTAGGATTTTAAAAACTCTATCTAATATCTAGCTCAGAAGATGGTCTATAGAAATCATCTCTTTCAATTAAATAATACAGAATTATAATTTGAAAGTATCAATAAGTAAAACGAAAATCTTAGCTTTTAAGGGATCAGATACCGTGAGAGCTAAAATAATTCTGGAGGGGAAACCCATTGAACAAGTGAACCATTTTAAATACCTGGGTTATGAAATCTCCTATTTTAAAAATGAAGATCTGTTTAACAAATTTAGTAAATTTAATTATATATGTGGCACAATTAAAATAATATTTAATAACACAAGAATGGAAACAAAACTAAAATTTTATAAAGCAGTGGCTGTCCCCTTACTATTGTATGGTAGTGAATTTTGGGTTTTAACTAAAAGAGAAGATCATAGAAGCAGCTGAAATGAGATTTCTGAGAAGTGTGGCTACAAACTTCTAGATAAAAGAAGAAGTGAAGATATTAGAAATGAGCTAAATATTTTTAAACTTGAGCTAAATATTTTAAAACTTTTAGATAAAATAAAAGAATCTAGAAAAAACTGGAAAAAAACATGTTTAAAGAATGAAAGATGATCGGATTCCAAAAATTATACTTAATTACAAACCAAGAGGAGACAGGAATATTGGTAGACCGAAAAAAGAGATGGATTCAACTTTTGAATGAGAATCTATGAGACCGGAACAAGCCACGTGGGCTTAATCCGTGATTGTTGTTGTGATGATGATGATGAAAACTAGATATAAAAGCGTCTATAGGTAAAAGAGAAACGAGCAGAGAAACTTACTCGGGATTTATAAAGTTAATACGCAATAAAAAAAGTAATGCGAAACTGTGCAGTGTGTACAAAGTAATAAGTTTCAATTTTACCAAGCCCTCTGGCAAACCTCTCTAATTATTATTCATCCAACCTGTATCCAGACCTGAATAAATTGAAGACTGCAACCTTAACGATCGGTTTCCAGCATATTAAATTGAAACACATCATCTGCAGTGCATCCCAAGATATTATTATTACACTCTCAGGACCATCTTTGTTTCATCAATATTTCATTCACGTACTTTCAAAATAAATTATTACTTTTTATAAAAAAAACCTTTTATTGAAGTTATTTAGTACTCCCCAGAATAAAATTTAATTAACCCAAAAGTCCTAAATACAATAAAATAAAGAGTTGGTATTGTTGGTCATGCGCGTTTTCTAGAAATTACGAGTTCCAGGATTCGATCCCGGTCAACAAGGTGAAGGAATTTATCAATGCAAAAAAAAAAAAATTGAATTTCGGCCACTCTTTTAATGTTAATTTTGTTTTTACCTTGTATACTACAGTCGTCAACTATAATGTTTCTATTTAAAATTTTCGTTGATTTCACTCTAGGCCTTTCGAAGCATGTTTCATCTTCTGGAGTTGTTGAAGTAGTATTGAATTATCTGTAGGCCTATATGTCTAGTAGAGGTTTTGTTCATTAGGCATATTTTCGTTGAGAATGTTTGTATTCTTGGCCTCCTTGATAATTTCGATTTCTTCTAAGATTCTAAATGTATATAGTTGAAAATAAAATATCCCACTTTCATCACATATATATCCACCGTTGTGGTCTCGAGGTAGAGTGCTGCCTTATCACGCAGCGGGTCCGCGTTGATCCCCGGTCGGGACAGGCTCCTGGGTGAGGTGAGGTTTTTCTTCGGGGTTTTTCCTCACCTGTAAGGCAAATGTCAGGAAGCTTATGGCCCAACGGTCCCCGAAAATCATCCGACCATCATCCTTATCATTATCATCCTTCACCGTTGTGGAAAACAACGGGAAGCTACCACATATATAATTCCCTAGTAAAGGTGCAAAGCATAGCATGAAAAAGCTATGATTGCAATGAAGACCTGCCCTCGGGTAGAATTACTATGGATGGATTATATATATATTTTTTTCTCTCTCTCAGGCCTGTTAAAACTTGCTCGCTAGGTATGAAAAGCCCCCCCCTCCTATTTGCATCAGGTTGACTCCCAATGAAACAACAGAACTGGCAAGTGATTAGCATCTTACCTTATCAACCTATCCGCTGGTAGGCTAAGGGTCTTTTAGGCCTGTCGCACCATAGAGTAGGTACGTAGTAACAATTGTGGCACTCATTTCCTTTAGAGGTTGAGTTGTCATGTTGCCGCAAAACAGTTTAGTTATTATCTAACTAACTCGCTGGCACTATCGAACTCGTACGTTTATAACCGCGCAGACATAAGCTCTCCATCGTCCTCTGTATAATCTGTGTACGTCTCTTTTGCCTCTTGGATATAAATACATATTGTTTTAATTGAATTGCACATGGAACCTTAGAAAACAAAACTTCTGATTATAAGTCAAGATGGATGCAACATGTTCATCGAATGGAAGATCACAGGATACCCAAACAATGTCAAACTATCAACCTGCAGGAAGAAGACCAGGACGTCCACTCAAAGACTTTTGGATGGTGTTTCTATTGAGGCCGAAACAGGTCAACAAATGACCTAAATTCGTGAATGTACTATGATGATGTTGATGAATTGTATTAATTAGTATTTTATTATTAGAGACGGTTTAGTTCTGTATTAAAAATTATGACCGCACAGGGATTCGAACCCTCTACGTTCCGGCTTGTAGCGTATTAACTTGATCAAACTATGATACTACATTCCCCAGTATGTATCGTAAAGAACTACTCTCACTGCTCAGACTCGTATTCAGAAGGTCCTAAATTCAATTCCCTGTGCTGATCACATTGTTTTCCTCAGTCGTGAAGGAAAATGATGAATTGTTAATAATTTTATTGGTGATCATAATTCCATAACTAACTCACTCACTGGACTATCGAACCCGTAGGATAATGGCCGCGCGGACATAAGCTCCCCATACATCCCTATCCTCGGCTAATGTTTTCCAATCAATCCCTGTATAATCTATTTCCCTCAAATCATAGTTAATGTTATTCTCTCACCTCATTCTTGGTCTTCCCTCTGGTTTTCTTACAAGAAGCTTCCATGCACGTCTTTCATTCCCCATTCGTGCCACATGTCCCGCCCATCGCAGTCTACGAGACTTAACTGTTCTCATTATAGGCCTATCTGGCTTTCTATAAAGACCATGTAATTCACTATTATCAGTCTTCCCCATTCACCTGTCTGTTCAACTCTCTTTGGTCCAAACATTTTCCTAAGAACTTTATTCTCAAATACTCGTAAACTTCTTTCCTCCCTTAAAGTAAGTCCATGTTTCGCATCCATATAACTGGTATACTTTTATATATTTTCAGTTTAACATTTTTTTGAAATGAGTTGGGAAGTCGAGAGTCTCTATAATGTATAATAGCACGCATTTCCAGAATTGAGCCTATGTTTAATTTCCTTGTGCATCTCATTCCTGTTTGTGTTTATTGTTCCTAGGTATTTGAATTCAGGCACTTCAAAATGTCCCACATGTCATTAGCTGTCCATTTCCATTATATAATATATTTCTATGTGTGACCATATATTTTGTTTTATTGATATTTATTTCCAGTCCCAATTTCTTAATGTTAGTAGTGTATGCATGCTGGCCTTTAGTATCTCCTCGCTATCGCCCAATAGTACTATATCATCAGCATAAACTAACATAATTCCATAGTTCAACGAAATTAATATCAGTTTCACCCAGTGTAAGGCATGTCTACCTATGACGGGAGTGACTGAAGTCACAATAAGTAACTCAACTCTCAAGTCGACGTAAGTTGGATGAGTTCTATTGTATAAGATCACCAAGAATTCATTCGAAAAATGTTGCAGTAGAAAAACACAGCAGGATACAGATCATTATAAAAAATTCAATTTAACATGTCATCAAGGAAACTATCGTCTACAAAGCTACGCATATTTTTAATATCTACGCACATCCTAACTAACAATGGTCAATGACCTTTAAAAAAACTTCCTCTCCTCCATCTCCTCTTCCTAGTCACGTAATCAAAGAATTAAACCCTCATGAAGATGCACTCTAACAACCCATCAACATAGTTTGGTGTTCGTGTTGTTTTGGACGAGAGATCCTTTTCCAACAGAGGTCCCTAACCTCCCCAAAAGTCCCCCCCAACCCTCGATCACTGGCTCACCTTGAAATTGAACATTCAACTCCTCTTTACAAACCTACCAAAACATTAAAACAATCATTTTACTACAACACATAGTATTACTAGTAAAGTCGAAAACATTATACATGCCCACTTGTTAATTTACAACTAGTGTAAAAAAAGTCATTTCTTTTGCTAGTATCCACTCATTATTACCCAATTTGGCTCAGACTATAGAGTTTGAGGCTCATGTTCAGAAGGTCACGAAGTTAAGTCTTATACATAAACCAATACTCTGATCTGAAAATTACGTAAGATTCGTAATTGGTACAAACTTAATGTTTTATTTCATACCGATAATAATAATAATAATAATAATAATAGTAATAATAGTATCATCATCATCATCATCCGGTATCATGGCAGCTGCCGCCGTCTTCCGGAAACCAAACGCCATTGCTCTCTATAGTAATAATAGTAATAGTAATAATAATATTAAAGTTATAATAAAAGTAATAATAATAATAATAGTAACAATAATAATAATAATAATAAATAAAAACTATAGGCCTATTTCTAGTTCTGTGTTACAAAGCATTTTATTATATGGCTCCGAAACCTGAACAGTAAGTAGAAAACAATCCAACAAACTGTTAGCAGTAGAATGGATTTTTGGAGGCGATCGACAAGAATTTCAAGAAGGGATGAGGTCAGAAACAGCACAATAAGGGAAATTATGCAAGTTGAAAAAATATTAGGAATAATAGAAGAAAAACGTTTGAAATTGTATGGACACCTCATAAGAATGGAAGAGGAGAGAATACCAAAGAAGATCCTTAATTGGAAAGCTAATGGAAGAAGTGGAAGAGGCAGGCCTAGAGAACGATGGATGGAGTGAAGAGAAGTATGGAAGCTAGAGATTTGAGGGAAGAAGATGGTTTAGACAGGAACCTCTGGCAACAAATCACTTTGGGTTGAAGGAGATACACTGTATTGTGGAACATTCCTAAATAAAATAATAATAAGTATTCGTTAATAACAATTATATTAAGATTGTTATCGTCCTCAACTTTTTACGAACAAAAACTTCAATTTCCAGCAACTTTTTAACAATTTTTTTTTCATTGTGTTTACTTTCCTCTTTTACAAAACTTCAAAATTTCAGCGATTTTTCTATTAATTAAATACTTTTTCTTTATTATGCACACCTTACATATTGTGTAGGGCTCAGACGTAAGTTTTGTGACACACGTCTTGTAATTTTTTCTATATATTAGGTTCTCCTTGTTATAAAACTTTGTAAGTTAGAGAAGTATAAATTCACACTGTAGACTCTATCTAGACTTATTTCAGATAATATTTTGACTATCAGTGAGACTGATGAGAATTTTCACCAAAAGTACGATGGATAAGTATGTACCGGTACTAATGCAAATAGAATCCCAATATGATGGCCGACTATTGCTGTATCACGAAAGCAGACTTGCTAATGGCAAAATATAACCAAAAATACATACACGACATAATAGATAAGCCAAAATTCAGTGTTTATGTATCATGTAACCTCATGTAACCTCATGTAAGTAATGATTACATATAATTTATGTATGCCACAAAAATAAATCTCCCCGATGGAAAATTTGACACCTATTTGAACTCTGCAAGAAAATAGCACGTATCGCTCATGGACTGCAATAATGGCGCCATTTAAAAATTGCTATTTTTGAGTTAGTGCACTTTTCATCATCTTGAAATAGTCTTATTCCCTTCAGCAACAGTGGCACATCGATTAGTTCAATATTTCACCAACAAATGACAGATGTATTAATCACATATCTGCTTCAGTGTTAAGAAAAACTTTAACCTCATTTATCTCAAAACATTTTTTTTTAGTTGTGCCACTATTGCAACCCATGAGCGATATATCCTTAATGTAAATATTTTTATTTAAAACTAAATGCATTCTAAAATGTATACATTAAAAATTTTGATATCAATAAATAAATTTTAAATATAAAAATAGACAATTAACACATTCATTTCATGTATAGAAAATAAAATTTGATCATGTTATTGAACAAACTTAACATGAAACATTACAAAATGTAATATATTATTGCGTTTGAGTAGATCCAATAAAGTTCCACATTATATTGATATCTGTGCACCACTGAATAAATGCGCCACTGGTTGTGTCACACCATGTGAGAAAAAGAAAAAAAAACAATCAAAAGTTACAAGGAAAAGAAGGGTAAAGGGTAAAGACGGGTTAAGGAGATTGTATGGCCTTGAGTAAAGAAGAAACCAAATCCTCGCCCGTGCCAGAAATGAAATGGATACGACCAGTTTCTGCTCCACAAAGGAGGTGGATGTCAAGTCAGGGGTGACCAATATGGATGAATTCATGTTATTAAGAGAAATTTCAAATGTTTGCATCATTATCTTGATTGTTCATTACGCATTATAGACAGTAATACACGTTAAGTTGCATTCAATATTGGAAACTATACTGCCATTTTCTCGAACTCAAATATAGCATAGAGTAATTAATTAGGTGGTAGAGCTCCATTGTAAACATTCTTTTACTAAACTAATAATAAGTTAAAAAAAGGTTTTCCTATGCACTTTGTTATGCTTGTGTTTATAATTCTTGCTCAATTTGTACAACAAACATATTGCTAGATGTAATGTATAATTAGAAAGTACAATAGGCCTATATTTTCAGTGTATGTAATATTAAATATCTTTACTGTTAATCGGTACCCTTGGCTTCAATGACATCATTACTTTATAAGGCTGAACACGGTACCTTCTAAATATGACAATTTTTTCTACCAACTATATATTTAAAATAATATTATTTAACATAGATTACAAATTTGAAACTCGTACATTATATGCCCAATACATTTTAATATAAACACTAGTCCACCGCTGTGGTATCGAGGTAGCGTGCTGCCTTGTCACGCAGCGGGCCTGGGTTCGATCTCTGGTCGGGACAGTTTTTCTGGGTGAGGTTTTTATCGGGGTTTTTCCTCACCTGTAAGACAAATGCCAAGAAAACTTTAAGGTCCAAACGGTCCCGAAATCATATGGCCATCATCATCCTTCACCGGTGTGGGAAGCTACCACACCTACAATTCCCTAGTATAGCTGCAAAGCATAGCATGAAAATACTATGATTGCAGTGAAAGGCCTGTCCTCGGGCAGAATTACTATGGATGGATATAAACATTAAAAATACATCTGTATAGTGCAAAAATTTCATGTCTCGAGGACGATTCTCGCATATACCACAGAAGTTTTCTACATTATACGATCTGAAATAAAATTCACTTACATCGCTATGGAAACTCGAGCAGCTTGTTTGGAGAGACAGACAGAAAGAGAGAAAGAAAAGAAAAAAGAAAGAAAGAGAAAGAGGAAAAGAAAGAAAGAGGAAAAGAGGATAAGAGAGAAAGAGGGAAACGAGAGAAAGAGGAAAATAGAGGAAAAGAGAGAGAAAAAGAGAGAGCTAAGAAAAACTAAAACTAAGTTTGAAGATAGTGTCAAGCCAGGCCTAATTATACGATCCCCTTAGTGTCATCTACTAACGAATCACAGCAACAATTTCAGTTGTCCGGTGCCATGTTGTCATATGTTTTTATATTTAAAATACTGCATTTAATTTGAATAATAGAAATGAGATGCAGAAAAAATATATATATAGTACAGGGAGTCTTGACATTCCAACTTTCCAGAGGATACAGCCCAGTAGATAAGCAAAGAATGAGGTGGAAGAATAACATTATCCAATGAATTAAGCAGGGGATGATTCGAAAGCATTAGCTCAGGTTAGAGAAGTACGGACAGCTTATGTCCGCGGGGTCATGAAGCTCCGGGTTTAATAGTGCCAATGAATTAGTATTTAATTTTAATAAATATATAGGCCTATAATATTTAGGAACAGGCTTAACTGAGCTTAAAATAAAATGTTTATGATGACGATAAATCATTTTTAACAGTTGATGATTATTACGATCATCGTATTCAAGGATTGAACCTGTTGGTCTGTTCCGACTCAAAACTGCTCACGCCATGTCTTTAAAGATAGACCTATATTTTTTGCCCCCATCTGATTATAATATAAAACAGTTTTTGCCATTCTACTGTTTGGCATTCATATAAAAATAGTTTCTACAATTTGTTCTCTATTTTTTATTAACGTTGTGATTGGTTCTAATATATTCAATTCCTCTCTGATGTCAGTACTTTTTTGTGATTATATATATATATAATGGCGTAGCGCATCGTTGAGTCATAGCCTCTCCTTTGTAAGGAGCTGCTAGAAGTTAATCTCCAGTCATCTTATTTGCTCTTGGATGTCATGGATGGCATGCGGTCAACACACCGACCCAATGAGACATATAACAGGCAACGAAGGTAATACTAGGGCGTTGATGTCGAATTTTTTTTTTCTGAGAGACCTCTTTATTCTGGCTTAAGGATCTTTTACGAGCCTGAAAATCTTCAGACTCAGACCCACGGCTCTTAAAGTCCCTCCCGGAGGACTTGCTCCTTGGATTTTTCCGTCCTAAAAAAATCCATCGATCCCGGCCGGGTTTGAACCCGCGTCCCTCGGAACTAGAGGCAAGGAGCATAACCACTAGCCCGCAGTGGCCGACCTAATAATGTATATTCAGTAACAAAGCGGAGAAAATTTAATTTCTGAAATTTCGATTCGTCTTGATCAGAGGTAAGTGTTCACTTTTCACATCCGTAATAAAAGTGACTGAGAGTTGACAATATTAAAATTTGTGAAAATATAATTTGTGTTAGGAACGCTGTAAAGCTATTGATATTAATGCCTCCAATTTTTACATTTAAGCTCATCATTCATTAAAAAGTTATACTCAGTGAAGATGAAATAAAAACACGACTCTAAACCAGTAGACGTATAGCCTACTGCTACACACTCCGAGATCCTAGACAAGATAGGAGCTAAAAATGTTGAAGCTCTCAAAATAAAATAAAAACAAGTGAATATTTAAACTCGATATCTGATGTTACTACGATACAAAGTTCGGGTTCATTACCCCTAGGTGACGAAGATGGATGATACAAGATGAAGCAAGAAAATGGGCAGACACGGTAGAAGGGAGGAGATACAACAGCAACCCCAACATATTCTTTTTATTATTGTTCTTATTCTTTTTTCAGCGGAGAAGTGAAGCATCACTGGAGGCTAGGAGTGGCCATGACTCTACTATGTGAGAAGACTCCACGTTATTATAATGCCCCCAGTCAGTATCCAGATTTTAAATACAGAAAAAAAAAAACTATCAACAGCACCATTTCAATATGTTCTTTATATCAAAGAAAACTGAGCACTGATATTCTATGGTGAAATTAAATGTTTCTTACCTCTCCTCATATAAATTTTCTAAGTGATCGCGATTTCGAGACTATAACTGTCTCAATCTCAGAACACCAGTCGCCAACAAAGTTCTGAGGATGAGACAGTTATAGTCTCGAAATCGCGATCAACTTAGAAAATTTATATGAGGAGAGGTAAGAAACATTTAATTTCACCATAAATTAAACCTCATAGTGATTAATTCCTATAAAAGTTAAACTGATATTCTAGTTCAGTTTTCTTATACAGACGTCAAGTTTTTTGTATCAAATTACGCTATTCTATGCCACCGTGCCACCTGTGAATATTAGATCGGAAAACATGTGATAGCCTCATGTTGGTCAATGTGATAACAGCCAATTACCAACACGTCCACTCGTATAATGGGATTCAATCCCAGGAGTTCATCTACATTACTGGCCAAGTTAGGGTAAGAAAACGGGACAAGTTAATGTTAGCTTGGGCTAGATAGGGATAGGAAATGGGCGAGATAGTACACCAGATTATTTTAGCCTTCACTTGTTTGTTAGCATGTTTTTGTGATAACTTGGCTATACTGTCTGAGCAATGACTATGGTAATGAATATTTTACATTGTAAATATGGTGATTTTAGGTTACCTTGAGTTCAATTTCTCACTTCGTTTTAAGGATTTTCTCACATTTTTGGGAAAAAAGATGAGCACATCTATTTATCTCAAGTAATTATTCAGATAATGCAAAAGTAAACTTTTTCCCCTTCTTTCATTTGAATTTATGTAGGTGGTAGGTGGCATGGGGGCATAGAATCCCGTAGAATTATTCCACAGACAGCTTTTATACATGTTTGTGGTAGACACTTCTTGTATCACATGTTGAGAAAACAAGCTGTAAGTGTAGTTTTCTTATACAGAATTCAAGTTTTTGATCACAATTTTTCCAGTCATAGTTTTATTTTTGTGGTAGTCACTATTGGTGTCACATTGACAGAACAAGTTATAAAGACTGGGACATCCGACACTTAAACTCTATATTGACTGGTAGGCCAAGGACCTTCTAGACCTGCCAGGGCATTGAGTTTAAATATAAATAAATAAACAAGTAAAAATGAAAGTTGGAACCATTTAAAATAAGAAACAAGTAATGAGGTAGAACGAATTACAAAATTTTTAAACTGGTTTCTTTTATGGTACAGGAAACAGTACAAATGTCATTATATTTTCAAAGTAAGATTATAAAAAATACAGTTTAAGGGGAGAAAAAAGCTGTATGTGTCTTAAAAGCGAGATGTAAAACAAAGGAGCAACGTTATCCCAAGGGCTAAGGCAGCTTGAGGCAATTCATTAAGTTGGTACGTGCAGTAGCAGCATCGTTAACTGGTTAGTAATTACTGATTACCAGACAACACCTGCCAAGCCTCATTTCTTAGCTGTAACAAAGCTCAGTTTTTGGAAGCTACTACAGGAATCAAATTATAATTCCTCAACCTGACTTTGTAAGATCCAAAGTAATGTCAGTTATCACAAACAATAATAAAAACTGGCACCATCGAACCAACCAGTAGGTACATGGCCGCGCGGACATATGCTCCCTATCCTGAGAGTTTTCTAATCATCTCCTACATAATTTACCTCATTCTTGATGCGGGAATAACGTTGATTTGATTTTAGGTATTTTTTATTAAGAGTTAACATACAGAGAAGTCAATCATTTATCTTTTGGTAATTGAGGCGTTGGATTTCAGAACTTGCCAAGTCCCTCATATGAAGTTTTGAGAAAAATGCAAATAACTGAATCTGGCTACAATCCGAAAGATTGTGAAATTCTAATGGTATAGGTAAATAGAAATTCTAATGGTATAGGTAAATAGTTATCCGAAAGATTGTGAAATTCTAATGGTATAGGTAAATAGTATAATGTAATAGTTGCATTAAACAGTATAAGCAATAAAAAGCAGACTTAACAAGTTTTGTTCTGTATTGCTGGATTTTGCAAATGTTTATTTGATTTACAATTGGACTTTGAAGGATTTGGATTAGTAATGTTTAAAATATCTATTAATGTAACAATAACACTGAGCAGCAAAAAAGGAAACTTTTTTTTTCTCAGAAAGAAAAATATGCGATTCTGATAGTATTTTTCTCCTATATTCAAACATGATATAGGTTTTTCTCCATCGTGCAAGGTTTTCGACAGACAGGAATTTATAATTTCAAACACTTTAATATTTTCTACGTTTGTAACTACACAATATTCGAACATTCGGACTCACCTAGAAAGTAAGAAATGAAGATTTTTTGCTATATTTCGCCTGTGGAGCATCCCTCTTGATGGTCCAACAATAATCGGCCAGGATATTAGGATTCAATTTGCCTTCATATCTCTTTTTCCATAGCTGAAATCTCCTGAGTTAGCTCATTTGGTTTTATTTTACAGTCGACAAATGGACGAAAAAACGTTTATTAAAAAAATAATTATTTAAATCCATTAATTGAAATTGAAATAAAAAAACTGTGGGCGATGGAGAAATTCCGAATACATATTTGAAAACACGATAAAAAAAACTGCATTAAGAACAACTATTGGTACTCATGAGATAAAAATTATGTTGACCAGTGAAATCAATAATTAATCAATACTTTACAAATTATCGAAATTCTTATTAAAGACAGAGAAAGAAACAATAAATTAACTTTTTTTTTCGAAAAAAAAGCAGTATATATATATATATTATATATATATATATATATATATACACACACAGCCAAATACTTTTAACAAATTCAGTAATATTCGAATACATTAGCAGTATTCATAATTAGTAACTCGATTTCCACTCTTCTTCAGAGTTTTCACTGCTTGATTCAGACTCTATGTACATGATATCTTCAAGTAAACACATACTATTATCAAAATCATCGATCGTATTCAAAGTGTCATCAAAATCTTTTTCTGATAACTCAGTGACACATTTCAACTTTGGCTAATTTAACTTGGTGACCGATTTCAAATGTCGGTGGAAATAAGCTTTGAAAACTGAGTCCCATTTTCAAAATGGGTTTTGAATGTCAAAAGATTTTTCAAAAAATGATTTACGAACCTTCACAGTAATACTTTTTGTCTTTGTGGATTATAAGCATTTTTATTTCTGAAAATTTAAAGTGAAAATTACTGACACTAATTGTATATAATATATTAATAAAGGAAGAACCTGCTATTTTCATTTAATATATTCAACTCTTTAGGATATTAAATTGTGATTTGTATAACATTCAATAAAAGAGGGAAAGGGCATATTATTTATATTATCATGAATTTACATTAAGAAATAATAAACTTATTTGGTTTTAAGCTACGTTATATGGAGCCAACAAATTACAGACAGTCTGACAGGGGTAAAGCTGTTAAGGCACTTTCCATATAAGAAAATGAATGATAAAAAAAGATTTTTCATTGTACTGCTTGTCACAGGTCTGACACTGACACACCCACTTTTATTTGCTAGCTTAGAGAAGATTAATCATCCAGACATGTAAATTGCTTGTGGTTATAGAGTTGGGTGTAAAGGAGATTGGTGGGGGAGGTAAAATGAAGACCTCTCTATTCCAAGAACTTGTCTGTCCAACAGACTGTATTGTGAAAGTTAATTCTTATCGCAAGTACCCATACACACATGCGTATGTATATGTGTGTGTGTGTATGTGTGTGTATATATATATATATATATATATATATCGGCCGCGGTGGACTAGTGGTTATGCTCCTTGCCTCTGGTCCTGAGGGTCGCGAGGTCGATGGATTTTTTAGGATGGAAAAATCCAAGGAGGAAATCCTCCGGGAGGGACTTTAAGCCGTGGGTCCCGAGTTTGAAGATTTTCAGGCTCGTAAAAGATCCTTAAGCCTCTAAGCAAAATTTACCGAATTTTCCCGTCCATATGAGGCGGAACGCTGACCACGGACCACTCAAATGACATCTATACGAAAACAAGTGTAACTAAATTAGTATGGTTCAAATTCTTCCCTGTAGGGGGAGAGCGCCTAAATCTCTGTTAAGGGAAACATGGGCTTACACAAGATATATATATAAGGAGTCAGACAAGGTTGTGGCCTCTTCCCTCTACTTTTTAACATATATATATGAATGTCATTGTAAAACTTTAAGACTTTAGAGAAACAAAACATGGAAGTATCACTATCAATAGAAATTTAAAATTAGATATAATAATGTTTGCAGATGATCTTGTTTTACTAGCAACATCTGAATATGATTTATAATGGTCAGTACATAATTTAAATTTGATAGTCCAGAAATATTCAATGGAAATATCTACCAATAAAACTAAAATAATGGCATTTTGTGGAAAATTCCCAATACCAAGCAAAATTTGTTTAAATAACAAAATTTTAGAGAGAGTTAATGATTTTACTTATTTAGGATATAAACTCTCTTTTATTGAAAATTTGGATTTACCAGAGAAATTGTGAAATTCAACAAATCAATGGGAATCATTAAGAGTTTTTAAAACCTTCATTAGAGCAAAAATCAACTCGTAATCGTCTTTATCAAATAATGGCTCGACCAGTCCTATGTTATGGGAGTGAAGCGTGGTCTAAAGGACGAGAGATGAAAGACTAACAGCTTGTGAGATGAAATTTATGCGCCGAACAGCAAATGGGATCGAAAGAGAAATGTAGAAATCCTTCAAGAACTTAATGTGTCACCAAAAAAAACTTAATGTGTCACCAATACTGGACTACATCTCCAGATATCAGCTAAACTGGAAGGAACATGTCTCAAGAATGGCGAGATCCAGGCATTAATGAACTACTGACCAAATGGGAAACGGGTCACTTGGTCGACCTATGAAAAGATGACACGAAAACCGCTTTCTCAGGCCGTAACAGTTCTTCTAGGACTAATACCTGCCAGGATGATGATATATATGGGACATGAAAAGAAAAATAAATGCCTGAGTAGGGATTTTTAAACTTTGTAAGTTTTAGCGCTCTAACTATCTGAGCCACTCAGGAATCCTAAAACAAACATTTATTTGTCTTATATATGTCTTACTGTCAATTTAAAGGAGAGGTAGCGGGATATCGTTCCAACTGCCATCTTGTGGCCACCATAACAGGTAAGCATACTTTAAAGTGAATATTTACTTTATAGCAGTAACGCTTGTATATTCAGATGTTATAACTATATAAATTTGACATTTGGCAATGAAGACAAATATGACATGAAAAGAAAAATAAATGCCTAAGCATATGTATATAATTTGCCCAGCTGTTTTCTCCAATATTCAAATATGGCATATCTAACTCATGTCCTCTTCTAAATAAAAAAAAAATTAGCTTACCAGATGGACACTGGCCTCACTGCACATGTATTAACCACATACAGTAGATCATGTAGCCAGTATAGAAGTGAAATGCCGGGTTTCCCAACATTTTATTAACATGAAGCCGTTATTACAGAATTTCTCCACACATGACGACTCGAATCAGCCAAGTCCTGCTGCTCTCTGTATTATCGCCTCACTATGATGCTTAACAAGCGGCTCGCTTTGTTTCCCCACAGTTGCTATATGTTATTAATATACAAAGATCTTCACTGCCGCGACTACCACGATGTTGCCACATTCCTATTCTTCCCTCAGTTTGAATTAAAACTCGGAACATAGGGCAGTCAATCCAGTTTTAAAATTGTATATTGTAATTAATTGTTATAATTATCAGTGATTTATTGTGATAAGTAGCTCGAATAATAATATATCTGCATATTATATTTATTAATATATGTGATTTCAACATGTGGCTGCCATGGGAAAATATTTCACACCAAGCAGTTATAATAATAATAATATAATAATAATAATAATAATAATAATACTCGTATGTTCAACATGATGCTGTATGAATATTAAATTTATGTAGACCTACAAGTTATATAATGTAGGAATTCAATTATTTAATAGATAAATACATACATAATTTTAATTTTAAAAGTTAAACAATACCAAATAATAACGTAAAATTAAATAATAACATAAATATAATCAATGTATTTTGTCTTTGTATAATAACGCCCATAGTGTTATGAGAAACGTGACAACACCGCATGTCAAACATTGCCGCGACACCCGCTTTTATGTAAACGGTTAACCATCATAGTGAGGCTATAATACCAAGGCATGTTACCTTAAACCGTTAAGGCTATGACGCGAGACCTCTTTCAAATAACATTATTAAATAATAGCAAAAACTGTAAATATTACAAACTAGCTATCACTTCATCCCTCGAAAAACCAGGTAAGTCCAAAACTGGCACAAACAAGTGGGTCAATATATCTGTTTTTCCTAGTCAACTTTCTCAATTTTATCTAAAACAAAGATTGTCTTTTATCGCTAATAGAATGAAGAATACTTAACTTGTTTTTTATCATATGAAGCGGCATAAAGAAATGTAGGCCTATAAATGAAAAAATAAAGAAAAAGGAAAAAATCGACTAATCTAGTTTTTCTCAGGGATGGCAGTTTATGATCATCATCTACCGTCACGGTTTAGACCATTTCTGATCTGTTCCGGCTCCATATTATAGTTGCTCGCTCCATCTTTTAATGGTCGCCCACGACTTCTATGTCCTTGTGGACCGTTTAACTTTCATCAAATAGACCTCAAAGACGTCAATATATTTTAACTAGCACTTTTATTGTACCTGCGTTTTTTTATTCCTTATACTGTATCATCCTTGCACAGTAATCCATACAAAATCACGTACACCATTCTGAATGAGTACAAAGCTTTTCAGAAATACGGTTGCATTAGGAGAAAGCAGCCTTATATTATGCAGCAACATGAACAGGTGCATTACTTTTTTCCCCTCTAATAGCCAGAAAAGAGATATGTTTACTACATCCAAAAACGTAGAACTCCTATAATGAAAAGGGGGTAAACAGTGTATCAAGGTATTCTACGAATAATACAAATGTAAAGCCATGTTACAAAATGTTGCCGTGGAGGCCCACAGGCTAACCGCTCTTAACGTGATCCTCATCAAAACAAAATCATGTGATCTGCGCGCTTTTTCATTATGGACACCGACGTACGATGCAGAACAATAAGTACGCGAAAAAGTAGTTCCCTTCATTAAATTAAATATATGTGCTCTGAACAGACAATAGAAAATGAGATTTTTCAGATCAGTTGCAGGTGTATTTCTAAGAGATCAAAAGAGAAGTAAAGATATCAGAGATGAATTACAAATATATAATATAAACGAGAGAATACACAGAAATACATGTAATTGGTTTGAACACATACAACAAATGCCAAATAATCGTTTTTCAAAACAGCTGCTTCATTATAAACTCCAGGCCGAAGAAAATGTAGGAAGACCAAAACGTCGTTGGAAAGATGACCTGCACCTGCAGCATATAGTGCACCGGGGAGCGGAACGGGCCAACAGGCCCATACCTTGAAGATTATGGTGCTCTAATATATTTGTTATTCTTCGTGAATGAAAAATATTCAAAACGTGGAAACTATTCTAAAATATATCTAATCATTAATTACAATTTAAAATAGTTTATTACATATGTATCATGCATTTGAGTCATGCTTCAATCGATTCTGATGCAACAAAATGTCTGAAGATGTTGAGTTTTCTGTGCTGTGTCGCCATCTAAATTTTTAAAACAAGTCTGGCAAACATTTGACTAGTGGCAAAACAAATATTTAAATGTATTTCACAAGTTTGGTGAAAAATATCACCAGCTTTCTTGTAATCCACCCCATTCAACGATCACAATGTCTTACATACTTCACACATGCTCCCTGTCAATGTGACAGTTATTGTGGCGCGAATGGCGGAAGGATACAATTGGCGTTTGTTTATGTTAGGATCACTCTAAGAGCGGATAAAGTATAGAGGTTATTTCCTTGCCTCTAGTTCCGCGGATTAAATCCCGGCAGGATCGATGGATTTTATGCCATGGAAAATCCTAAGGACAGTTCCTCCGGGAGGATTTTAGTCTGAGATTTTCAGGCTCGCAAAATAATCTTAAGCCTAAATAAAAAGGTCAATGAACAAAATTTAAAACCGACCATCCAAGTAATACCTTTAGTTGCCTACTAAATGTCCTTTGAGACGACATGCTGACCATATGTCACTCACATCTGTAGAGAAATAAGCTTAACTAAATAAAAAAGGGAGGGGAGGCCAGAATCGGAATTGGACTCTACGAGCCACAGAAGGAATAATTTGCAAAGGAAAATATACCTTGTTAACTGACCATGAAAGGTCCTGGATGTCGATTCTTACCCAACAATACAAGAAATTAGGATAGTAAATATCTCCAATCTATTTTAAAATCCCCGCGGGAATTGTACCTTGACCACGGAAGTGAAATGTAGGGACTCACAACCCACATATCTCGAATACTTACTGCGAATCACCGACTAGGTCTATTTGGCTGACGAATTCAATTATTATTTTTATCAACTCGCAATATAAATATAAATTCAAACATACAAAAAGAAAACAATCAATGGATTTCCCTATATTAAAATATATTTGAGAGGCAAATGAAAAATACTGAATTCAGAATACATAATACCGGTATCACATGGTGCGCAATCCTAAAAACATAGAAGTCAAATTATGCCATCAGCAGAAGCTTTGAAACAAATATACATCACCATTTCTAAAGATCACTTTCTACAGAATTTATCTTAATAAACACTTTACTATAGAAAAAAGAAACATAAGGCCAAAGCAAACAAAATGTCACAGGCGTGTTCCAAGGAATACCTTTAGTTGCCTACTAAATGTCTTTGAGACGACATGCTGACCATATGTCCACTCACTCTGTAGAGAAATTAACTTAACTAAATAAAAAAAAGGAGGGGGAGGCCAGAATCGAGATTGGACTCTACGAGCCACAGAAGGAATAATTTGCAAAGGAAAATATACCTTGTTAACCTGACCATGAAGTCCTGGATGTCGATTCTTACCCAACAATACAAGAAATTAGGATAGTAATATCTCCAATCCTATTTTAAAATCCCGCCGGAATTGTAACTTGACCACCGAAGTGGAAAATGTAGGGACTCAACCCCATAATCTCGAATACTTCTAGGCGAATCACCGACTAGGTCTACTTTGGCTGACGATTCAATTATTATTTTTATCAAATCGCAAATAAATATAATTCAACATACAAAAGAAAAAACAATCATGGATATGCCCTATATTAAAATATATTTTGAAGAGGCAAATGAAAAATACTGAATTCAGAATACATAATTACCGGTATCACATGGTGCGCAATCCAAAAAACATAGAAGTCAAAATTATAGCCATCAAGCAGAAGCTTTGAAACAAATATACATCACCTTTCTAAGATCACTTTTTGATATATCTTAATAAACAATTACTTATAAAGAAAAAAATAAGGACATCAACAAAAATGTCACAGGCGTGTTCCAAGATGAACTTTGACCATCAGTTCTAACTTTAAAGTATGCACGAAAGGGAATAGAATAGAAGACGTCCTCAATAAAAACCGGATCTAACAACCGAATCTCGAGAGTATGGGATATTTAATAAACCAAACCCCAAATTGTTGAGAAGGAAGAGTAAAGTTGCACTATATGCAAAACTCTTAAATCCAATGTTAATAAATCAAATGAAGTTATAATCTGATAAGAGTGAAGGTTATACGCCACGTGACCTTGCTGACGTTAGCATCCTCGTGCTGTATTTCAGACACCAAACCTACATCTTCATGTCATTAAAATGCAATCTACGGCAATTATGTTGATTTCTCAGTCCGCAGCTGGTCTATCTCCACACTTGGCAACGCTGTCACATGACAACATTGTTGAAACTTTAAAAAACCTTGCTACAGCAAGTGCACAGTTCCCTAATATCCAATACATTTTTCGATGCCGTACGTATTATACAACGGTGCGTAAAGGACAAATAGTAAATCTCCTTCACACACGGCCATGATACAGACGTATTCTCGCACGGATATTTTCAACTCATTTGACATTGCTCGTTCCTTCATTTAAGAAGTGTCTTAATCAGAAAACTGAATTGTTCATCGACATGGTGTAAGGATAATATTCATAAAAGACGAGCAACTTTCACCAACATATGAATAAACCATGACAAAACTTAATTAGTAATTTTACAGTAAACAAACGAAGATAACATTTACGTAATACAAATTATATTGGCTAATCCTCATTTACTTTCAAATTATTTTTAGTGAACAAATTGAAGTACCGGCTTCAATATAAATTTGATAGACAAATCTTCATTTATTTGAAAATTATGTTAACATTTCAAAAGTGTCCACCGCTGTAGTCTCGAGGCAGCGTGCTGCTCTATCACGCAGCGGGCACGAGTTCGATTCTCAGTTCGGACAAGTTTACTAGGTAAGGTATTTTTTTCGGTTTTTTTCCTCACCTATAAACACAAATGTCAGTAATCTTTAAGGCCTAAACGGTCCGCGAACACTATTTGCCTATCTGTCCATCATTACCATCACTATCATACTCGCCTCATTTAGAGCAAGTTTAGGATTAAGAACTCTTCTGGCGCATCATTACTATCACACCACCACCTTTCATATAACACTAGGACAGTGTAACTCCGCCTTTCAGACGCCCCAACTTCAGAAGTGGGTTACAAGTACGTCATCGCCAGGAGAGAATACCAGATATGTCGAAAAGATAACTTTGGTTTAAAATTCAAAAGTTTGGTGTAATTATCGAGAGTCGATTCTCAACAGAATTTAGGTATGCCATTCGGTATCAATTTTATCGCATACTAAAGTCAAACATTACTCACCAGCCAGTTATTCTGAGCATTTTTATTTATTTATTTTTTTGGAGGAAGTTCATTTTGTATAGGTTACCAGGTGTGTCGTAAAGATAACTTTGGTTTAGAAAATTCAAAAGTTGTGTTAATTTTCGAGGGTTTGATTTTCAACCAGAATTTAGGTATGTCATTCGATAAATTTTATAGCACACTAACGTCAAACATTACTCACCAGCCAGTTAATTCTGAGCATATTATTTATTTATTTATTGGAGGAAGGTAATTTGTATAGGTTTGTGGGTCAGGCAGTGTAGGCTATTCTTAAAAATAATAATTAAATTCGATATTGAAATGAAATCTCTCACCTTATAGGTAATTTTTACATACCACACGCCACCCGGGCCTTACCGTGGCACGACCTGTCGGGAGAGGGATTTTAAAAACCGTGGAATACACGCACATTTTTTGATCACACAAGGAAGGGCCACTCCCGAATGAGTGATAAGTTAACGAGAAAACATACCATTAAGATGAAGCACACAATTTACACAAACACATTTATACTAAACACTGTTTGTACTCGATTTCAATCCTTGAAACACAAATTACTATTTTTCCCCTTCGTTTATTTTAAGGGTGCGTCTATTTCCGGCCAAGCAGTAATTGTACTCGTTTTATATTGCAATGTAGGTCACCCGAGATCCATAGTTAATACTAATTATACACGAGTTCGTTTATGAATCTGTTTTTTTTTATTATTCTTAACAGCTGTGCATACAGTGCATTTTTTTCTTGTTTAGGAAGTACTTCGTCATATGTTAAGTGGGATTTAGGTTGTATGGAAGTCCTTGGACAGATAAGTGTGGTAGTTTCAAGTAGGCGGGCAGGTCTTGGAGGACCAAGAGAAGGACACTGTTACAATGACGGCACTTCTAAATTATTTCTCTTTCTTTTCCTGGAATATATCATTTCTAGTGCACTAGAACCTGCGAAATCGTAGGTAGGGAATCCAAATTATGACTGGTCAGTCCATTCCTTAAATTTATTTTGAGAATCTAGTGAGCAAAACAAATACCAAATGAAATATGAAGATATCTCAAAACAAAATCAGGAAATATATTATAAATATCGTGAATGAGAAGGATTGGACACAATTCTCAGAAGAAAACAAGACGCATGTCAATCAGAGCTATGGAATGGAATTCACAGGGATTGGTTAGGAATAGAGAGAGACCAAAATTACATGGCACACACAGCATAATAATAATAATAATAATAATAATAATAATGCATTGACCAACAAGGGAAAGTGCTTGAATGAAGTCAAGAATTTAGCAAAAACAGAGACCAATGGCGCGCTTTCGTGAAGGCCCTATGCTTCCAAAAGGAGTGACTGGAATTACTACACACTAATCCATGCCTTATCGAGGGGAAGACATCCCGCTCTAGATGTCATTGACAGTGCTCATTTCTTTTCCCAACATGTCTAGGGAAGGAAACATGTAAAATTCTAATTACCAAGGAAGCTGTACAGTCTTTTCATTGATTAAATGTTTCCAATTTTTAAATTAAGATAAATTTGATTGATTTATTTTGACAAAAAGATGCGTTTTTGTTGTGTATTTTATGTAAAGTGCTGTTGCGGGAGGAACTGTGATTCGAGTCTTCGGGGAGGAAGGCATTTTTCATGGGAATTTCTGCCAGCAATCGGTGCTCAAGCGCATTCTTCAGGAATTCGGATAAATACAAATAGTACTTAGTTGGCTCCATTAAGAAAACCAGCTAAACGGCTGGGGACTCGAATGTCACACTTGTCGAATGATCACCCCACGTCTCTATATGTAACATATGAATGTTAGCCAATGGCCGGCTTACAGGATAAAGGCCTAGGACAATTTTTTAAAAATATTTATTTTTAGTTATTTTTCAGAGACTGCTTAATATAATGTCTTCTTCTTCTTCCTTCCAAGTATTAGTGCCAAGGCCTGTTTACGATCCTATAGAAATTTTTCCCTCCAGCGTTTCATAGGACGGCCCAGTGATCTTCGTCCTCTTGGTATATAATTATATAACAGCTTTGGGGATCCGATTTGAACTCATTCTTTCTAGATGGTGTTTCCAATTTAGTTGGTCTTCTTTCCTTTATTTCTTTTCTTCTTCAGAAAAGCCTGACCAGAGGCTATAAGATGGCAGCCCTATCACTGGTCTTGCCTTCCTTTGGCCAGCAACCAATGGAAGGGACTATTATTATGCTTTCAAGTCTTATACGAGAATATAATAATGTTGACTATTTAACTCTTGTCCCAAATGGGAGTCATTGACCAATCACGTCCTCAATGAATTTTATTTTACAACCAATCACAGCTGTGTTTCACCTCGATATTTATCTAACTCCTGTTTATCATATTAAAGAAAGCTCCTCCTTTTTAATATTCTGAACCGATCAGCGCATTATTTTGGCAGTGACTGACTCTGACAAATACGTTGAATATAGCAATTTATATATTATATTCATGCAGGGTCCTAGAATGCATGTGGCTCCCAGATTGTATATATAGTGCACGAATTTAACCATGTACCGCTTGCGGAATAAAAAAAAAAAGTAGGCAATTGATTATACCACAATAAAAATGAACTACTGTTTGCACTTTCTTAAATGTATTATTTTCCCGGGTATTTACGTCCCAAAAAATATAATTGGCATATTTACATCATACATCAGAAATTAATTAATAACCTATAATGTTGGTTATAATATACAGTTTGATGCGTTTCATTTTTTCTCCACTAGTGTGCATTCTTACAATATTGCCATCCTATTTTGGCGATAAATAATATCATCTAGTTCCAGTGAACTAACATAACAAACGTTTCTCATTTGTTTTCAACATCGCCGTTTACATTAAATATATAAATATCTTAAAGTAACTTTATTTAAATAATGATTTGTGAGTAAACAGCTTGATTTCCAAATTCTCTAGATAAATATTTAATTACTCGTGGCATTACTTATGATAAAGAAATGAATTTTTAAAAACACATTTCATGTTAGTTAATATATTAGGGCTATGATTTTTGGTGCAACGATATCTAAGCCCTATTTTACACTTAGTATTCCTAGTTATTCTGCCCGAGGGCAGGTCTCTTTCACTGCAGTTATAGCATGTTCATGCTATGCTTTGCAGCTTTACTTAGGGAGTTATAGGTGTGGTAGCTTCCCGTTGCTTTCCGGCTAATGTCAGACTTTAATTACATAAAATCGATAAGGGCAAGAAACGAATATTCAGGATCTACCTCATACTTAACACATTTCCCTAAACTGTCATCTGCTAGCCAACAGGTCCTGGCTATTCAGAGCTATATTGTCACGGATTTATTACTTTTATAACACAATAGTTAAATTTATTTGAATAAGAAGAGTTAAGTCTCGTAGACTGTGACGGCCATGACATGGGGTACGAATGGGGGAATGCAAGCTTCTTGTAAGAAAACCCAGAGGGGAAAACGTCTAGTTGGTGGACCAAGAATGAGGTGCGCGAATAGCTTTAACCATCATTTGAGGTAAGTAGATTACACAGGGGATGTCTGAAAAACATAAGCTCAGAATAGGTATGTGTTAAGAGCTTATGTCCGCGCTAGCATGAACCTACGGGTTCGATAGAGTCAGTGATGCCTATAAACGTATAAATAAAAAAAAGGTAAATGGGCGACGGGCGTGTGTTTTTATAATACAGAATTAGATGGAATATCTAACAATTATTTGTTTTTTGGTGTGAAGGCGGGGTGAAATGCGTTTCCGGGAGCTACATGAACAGGTAAATCACGGCGCCCGACTATCGGCGGGGCACTACGGAGGGTAGGAAGTCAACTTCCGTCCTGTTTGTCTACCTGACCAATATTTACATTTCATTTTAAGAAAAAAAAAACAAAAAAAAGGAGGGGATAAACTGTCAAAACCACATCACAAAAACATACAACGAAACTTTTAAATTCTATGGGGGATGGGTCAGATCTTATCATGGAAAAACATCAGTCATTTGATGTAAGTTTGCACAATTATTGGTGAAATTTTCTTCTCTATAAATATGACTTCCTATTAATTTAAATGCTGTTATAGCGATCCCTTTACAGGCCTCAGGAGGCCCTTGAGGTAGTAGGAAGTTAATGCTCTTTTTCAGACAATCGGCATATGTCAGCCGGGTTATCAGCCCTGCGTGACGGCCCTACCTACGATTTCAATTACCATTAATAATAATAATAATAATAATAATAATAATAATAATAATTATAACGAAATATTGAAAATGTGTTGTGAATTAAAATTGACATTTTTCTGCCATACTTCTGCCAATCTCTTTTTTAATCGCTGTAGATATATTATTAAAAAACTGAACTCAAGGGCAACAATTATATTCCATCCTTGTTGGATTCTAAAAATAATGTCACTTTTATCATAAGTAATGCCACGAGTGATTTCCAAATTATCGATAAATTATGACTGGCTAAAGACAATCAACCGATGATCTATCTATATATTGTTATTGTTTTATTATTATTATTATTATTGAAGTTAAAACACTTAACGGTGTGTACAGAGTACACATTTAATTCACAATCAATTATTGTTCCTAGATGGCACCCTTTTAATTCAATTACATAACGCATGCTATTATAGTCCGTCACCGTGGCGTAGTCGGTAGAGTCCCCACCTTCCACTCCGGCGACCCGGGTTCGATTCCTGGCGGGGAAGGGGATTTTAAATATCCACCTTGGGGATTTTGTGGATATGCGCCTTGGTGTGGGTGTGGGTGTGTGTGTGTGAAAGAGAGAATTAAAAAGAAAGCTGACAAACAGGTAAAAAAAAAAGTTAAAACAAGAAGGAAAACCAATATAAAAAAAACTTAGGTTGAGTGAACTAGGCCTGTAAATTGTCATTTTTAAATGCATTTTTGTTGAATTCTTTAAGTTCCGTTTAAATTATTATTTAATGACGCTCTGTAACTACTCGGGTCAATAGCATCGTATTCCTCGAATCCGTTAAGAATCGATAGGATGGTACAAAGCAGAAACATAATCGCTTTAAAAACCGATCCTCGGAACAATATGCACGCACTTTCAGCTCCCTTTAAAATGAATGAAAGGGACACGTCCCTCAAAGAGACTGAAATTCAACGAATATTTTCCGTGTGTGAAATACTGAAAGGAAACAAAGCCATATCCCCAACGGAAAATTCACACACTTTTTAATTCCATTTCTTTCCTCTGTCACAAGATTTAAAAAATTCGAAATACAAATTGTACTGTTTTATCTACGTAGCGTTTTACAATATTACATTGCGATACAAGTGTATGAAGTGTGTCTTAAAATAATCGAGAAGTTGAAAAAAAGAGGCGAAATCGCGTTTTTTCTATTTTCGAGATTATGTTTAAAACACTTCACACACGTCTATTGAAAAAACTATTTTTTGGACGACGGACACAATATGAATGTAGTAATAAGTATATTAAAATATTTAATAGAGAACTATGAGATCCTGGACGATCAAGACTGGGATGGAATGAGATCGGATGAGGCTTTTCGACCTAAACCACGAAAGGAGGAAGAAGAAAAAATACTTAATATAAATTATTACTACGAGAGAGGAACATTTGAAAGTCGTCAGCTATAAGAAAGGAGTTGTTGGTACATACCTTCTATTGTTTTTTGTATAAATAAGGAGACTTGGCTAAGAAGACATTATTATTATCTGCTAACTGGAAATTACGATTAGTAATTTTAGAATAGAATGGAGGCATAAAAATAGAGAAGGCGTAGAAAACAGGATGTTCTGCATTAATCACAGAAAAAATCTAAACAAATATACGAATTAGTAAATAGTATATTTATAAAATCGGAAAACGTATGCAAATGAATGAAACTTATTTGTTGGGGTACAGTACTTCTACTACAGAGTGAGAGAATGAAGTCTCCATGCAGTTTATGATTGGGGTATTCAATGTTAAAGCTATTATCCTATAAATTTGAATGATGGTAATGATTTTTTATTGTTTAGTAAATTGTTTTGTTTACGCCGTAGCGTAGTGGTTAAGGTACTGCGCTACAAGCCAGAAGGTCGCGGGTTCAAGTCCCGGTGGGGTCAGGATTTTTAAACTGACCCAAACTTTCTGGCGGCACTATGGCCCTGGGGTCGACTCAGCCTCTAACGGAAATGAGTACCAGACGCTTGTTCTGGGGTAAAGGCGGCCGTCACGCAGGGCTGACTACCCGGCTGACATCAAGTGCCGATTGTCTAGAAAAAAGTGGGAGCCTTAACCTCCCACTACCCCAAGGGCCTCTTGAGGCCTGTCGTGGGATCAAAAAAAAAATTGTTTTGTTTCCTAAGAAATAAAAATATCGAGACTTTTTGGAGGGAATACATTAATATGTTTTTGAATGAAGTTCCCAATAACCACACATTCTTAATGATGAAGTTAGTATTGATTTTGAATATTGCTGATGCTTGCCGAAGAGTTCGGACGGAAGTTTCACTTACCGCGCATATGTTAGGTTTATTTTCCACATTTAAGTATTGAGTTTTCTTTTGTTTGCGTAGCGTCCATGTTAGGAGTCGGAATGCCAACTTTCGAGCCACGACAACAAATTCATAAATTGTACAATAGGCCTATGCTATACTAAAGTTACATTTTAATGTTTCATATAGCATATAGCATTTTTATGATTAAATAAGTTAAGTTAGAAAGAGCGAAAAAATAAAGTGATGAAAAAAGTATATAATAGACCTCAACAGTAAAATAATTATCAATTCAATTCTTAATATTCCCATTTCAACTCCTTATAGCCCTATTTTTTATTTTTTAATGGACTATTTTATGGTCATATTTAGGGCCTACTGAGAAGGCCAAATGTGTTGGGTTGAATTCCAAATAAAGCCTTATACATATATGTAACCCAAAGGCAATGTAGATTAGATCGGTTTATGGCAAAGACTACGGGTTCCTATGCCCAATATTTCGCAGTTTCAAACCGAACTAGAATATTTTAAGGATGTAAAGCTATCGAGCATAGTTTCTCTCTTTGCAAGAAGTAAGTAAACTATCGTCTCCGGGTCCTGTGTCGATAAAACGGAATGTACAAGAACCTATAGGATAGTTCGTTTAAGGTAATATGCTACTTGGCTGAAAGGTCGCTGGTTCAAATCACGCTGAGAACCAGGATGTTAAACTGGCCTACCTCTTGTAGTAATAACCATTAAGCGTCCTGGATCGACTCACCCTCTATGGAGTACCAGACGATAGGCCATGTTCTGGGGGGTAAGTTCGACCGTCACGTTTTGTCTTTCAAATATAGGCAATCAAATTAAACATGTATTACAGATTGTATTGATTCTTGACATTTACAATTATGATCACAGTCCGGGTTAATATTATAAATCTCATAAAATAACTTCCAAATGTGTCATGGCCAGTCATAATTGTGTTTTGAAGATGAAAATTTGGAATAAAATGTTTTTATATTTAGCCCTGTTAGTGTATCATGTAGGAAAGAAGAGTTATTTAGTCAAAGCAGTCATTGTGTACATACCCTTATCCAATGTTCATTGTCCAATCAGTGATGATCTAAATCCATCGTTTTCTCAACCTGGGAGTTCGACAAAATATTTCATGGGGTTTCCCACAATTTTTTATTATAATGGCGGTTTTTCGAGGTTTAGGCCTATTATTGTTTCCTTCATTCTATTTTTGTTATTCATTCTTCCAATAATAATAATAATAAATAATATATAATAATAATAATAATAATCATAATAATAATAATAATAATAATAATATTAGGTCCTATATATTTTAAAATAAGTCCCTTGTTACGTATTTGTAAGATCAGAAATTTATTCACATTATTTTCACAATAATTAATATTTACCGCGAATGCCTGCCTCATTTACAATTATGTATCAACGTTAGGAATGCATTTATTTCGCTACAACTAAGCCTGCATGTTGTGTAACTTTTAAGCCGTACACTAGAGTAATTTTGGGGTTTAAGGTTAAGTTACATTAAGGTTATTAAACTTTTGCTTGGAATTAAGTTTTTATTCGTGTCTACTGTATGTATATTTAAAAGCCAGTGGTTCACCAAACCCATTATCGTTGTGAAAGGGGTTCGCGAGTCGAAAAAGGTTGGGAACCGCTGATATAGTCCAACAGTTCTATTAAAGAGCGTAGATAAATAAATTCCAATTGTAACTAAATATTAATCAATATTTTGATGCTATATTAAAATGTATTGCCTCAGGACTTGAGATCTCGTTTAGTGTAGGATATCTAGGCGTTCTAGTGAACTCCGAACTCTAATATATGGCAATAATAGTAACAAGAGAAGACGCAGCCATTATGACGTAGGCCTATGAGAGAAGAGAGAATCGCAGCAAGGGTCATTCCACTCGTGTTTTATCTGTTGAGCAATGCAAACACAAGCATCTTACAACTCTAACAATTAAACTTCACACGCTTTAATGAGAAGACAGTAAAAAATTCCTTAGCACACATACATTTAATCAAATTCCGGGTCACTGATTCAGTGTGCTCTCAATTATATATATCCTGTGTTTAAAATGTTAAAGAGCTCACATATTGAGGTAAGATGTTTTCCACCACATGGATATATATATTTTTTACGAGCTAATAATCTATTTCCGAGTTTTTAACCTTATCTGTGGTGTCTACTATCTGCAAGTTCTCGGACCTGAGGAGCGCGGGGTGAAGGTGTAGGAAAGGATTTGTTGAAAAAATACAGGGACTTTTCATCTTGCCTTGGTTAATCAATTTATACTGATCGAGTAAGATGTAATACTTATAATTAAAAATATATAAGTTTATTTTCATAGACACACATGCACAGTCTACCGACAAGTATAGAGTAATTAATGACGTAACTCATTGTTGAGCCATAGCCTCTACTTTCTCACGATTTAATAGACCAAGTTCATTTTAGTTACCCATTTGCCCAAAGATGACATGAATGGCATGCTGTCAACACACCGACTCAATGAGAGACTCCTAGCAGGCAACTAAGGTATTGCCAGGATGTTTGAGATCGGTAAATTTTTGAACAGAGGCCTCTTTGTCCAGGCTTAAGGATCTTTTTACGAGCCTGAAAATCTTCAGACTCGGGACCCATGGCTTAAAGTCCCTCCCGGACGACTTGCTCCTTGGATTTTTCATCCTAAAAAATCCACCTACAGGCGGCGGGTTTGAACCCGCGATCTTCGGACCAGAGGCAAGGAGTCTATACACAAAAATAAAACATGTCTCAAAATAAGAATTAAAAAAAAAATTATAAACACTCAACACTTAAAAGTCATATTGCGTTTTAGAATATCCTATTGTATCCACTCGGTTTGTGTAAGCCTATATATATATATATATATTATATATATATATATGTTATGTGTGTGTGTGTGTGTGTGTGTGTTTGTGTGCGTGTGCGCGCGCTCGCGCAGTTTATCTGTATTTGTACCAATTTTATTTTATTATAATGAAATAACGATGATTATGATGAAATAGATTTTGATAATTCATATCAAAATTTGCCTTTGGTATATATAGTAAAAAGTAAAGTGATTCCACAACAGGCCCGAGGCCCCTTGGGGTAGTGGGGAGGTTAAGGCTCCCACTTTTTCTAGACAATTGGCACTTTATGTCAGCCGGGTTGTCAGCCCCCTGCGTGACGGCCGCCTTTACCCCAGAACAAGCGTCTGGTACTCATTTCCGTTAGAGGCTGAGTCGACCCCAGGGCCATAGTGTCGCCAGAGGGTTTGGGTCAGTTTAAAAATCCTGACCCCAAAGGGACTTGAACCCTCGACCCTCCGGCTTGTAGCTCAGTGCCTTTGATATATACGAAAAAAAAAAAACTTAGCCATGTCAGTCGACATCGGGAGTGGAACCGGAGCCTCGTGAATAAGCCGTAATACTATTGAAATGACAGCCAACTCTCTTTCTGTAAAAAAAATATTTTTTCGTTAATTATTAAGAGAAGTGGGGACTGCATTTACGTGGTAAACAGTGCAGCTATGGGATAACAATACCCAGCTTATGCATCAGCAGAAGGTGAAACGCAGGGTCATCTTTACTCTTCAGAATCCCGCTAGATGCCTAGTACCTATCACACACAAACTTGTAAGCGGAGGTCAGTTGACTTGCCAAACAGCAGTACCACGTCTGTGGAGCCAAGCAGTATTTAAAAACCATCCTACTTAACCCCACCTTCAGTTAAAAATGAATGTTTTATTTTAAAAATCTATTTTGTAGTCATCTAGTGAGTTGGTTTCAAATTGTGCGTTTTAGTCTCCTATTCGGAAGGTTCCAAGTTCGTTTACTGATGCCTAACAACCTGACTGGGATTTTCGTGATTTTCCTTAACTTTCAGTTAACCGGATTGAAACTGGAATTTCATTACCTCGATCCATTTCTCACCATTAATAATAATAATAATTTTTATTTTTTATAATGTTTCACTACATCTTCCTGTGCCCAATTAATCTACTGCCATTCCAATCTCCATCGCACAATCCTTTTTCCCTCGTGCTGCTCGAAACAACCCGAAACCATGTTTATTTTTGGTCCCATTAACTTGGGAGTAGGCCAATACATAATACAAATAAAGTGTGAAATCTGTAAATGGAGAAAATTGCTCTCTTTCAGATACCGTTTAATATTTTACACGTATCCAATTCATAGGGGTTTATTTCTTAACTCTTAGTATGTTCTCTTGGTTGTAATGCTTATTTTTTTATTATGTTCATACTATTAAATATACATCTGATTAGATTTCATTAAAAGTCGAATTTCATATAAGCATTTTTTTTCGCAAAGCGAAATTTATTCAAGCAAATCAAGTTTCAAACTTCAGTCAAGCTATATTACAGAAAGAACTATTTCAAATGGCAGCTGGGCAATGTTAAATCAATGTGTGAGAAAAACATTAGCATTATATTGCTAAACCTATGACTCAAGGAATGCATGTGCAATGCATCTGCAATTACCAATATGAAAATGTCCAACAAGTTAGAGGTAGATTATGTTTTCAACTATTTTCCCGAATCCAGATATCCATTTTATTGAATGGAAATTTTCTCAAATCGACCTATCCCGAATCTTAAATCCGGAATATAGGGCTGAATGATATATGAACCAAAAATAAGCTTTTAATTAATATTTTCTGCACTTACTGTGGTTAATATACATATAGTTTTATTCAATCTTCTCTTCGTCCTTTCTTTATTCTCTTTCTCCCTCTCGTTCTAAAAACACTAAATGGAATTATATAGAAATTTAGATCTGGTAGGAGATATTAGAATAAAGAGACTAGAATGGGTAGGACAAGTGTTGCAGATGGAGCAGGAAAGAAGCGCAGAAGGATTTTAGAAGGGAAACCAGAAGGAGGGAGAAGAAAGGCTGGAAGACAAAAACTAAGATGGTTGGATAAGGTTGAGGAAAATTTAAGACAACTGAAGGTTAAAAGATGGATATATAAAGCTAGGAGAGAAGAATGGGCAGATGTAATGAAGGAGGGTCAAGGTTCTTAGAGGACCGTACAGCCAAGAGAAGAAAAAAATGGAATTAAATGTTAGAGCTCCACTTGATAATAAATTAAAACGCTAGATTTTTTCAAAATGCACATGTGTGATTGCTAAAAGCAGGAGTTTAAAGATCATGTGGAGGGAGGAAGTGTAATGAGGGTGGAACCTTGATGTTCTCTCTAGGCATTGTTTGAGTTTCCTATGACGCTAAGGGTGAAATCACTCAGGTATTATGTATGACTCAATCGCTCAACCCTCCCTAAAATCCATTTGCCATCCCTTCAAATAATGCAGATTTTTATTACTTCTCTCCCTTATGTGGCATCACATGGATAAGAGAATATTGTAATACCATGTAGGTTAATATATAGACTTTGAAAATGAAAAGGGTGTTTTGTTTTAACTTATAAGAAATAATGATTTCAATAAACAGTACAGAAAATTCATCTTTACGTTCGCAAAATATAGACCTACATCTTTCAACTTTTTGCAGCGGGCTCGGTTTCGTACACTGGTCGGAACAAGTTTCCTGGCTGGTAGTTTTTCATCGGGGCTTTTCCTCACCTTTAAGACAAAAATGCCCGGAAACGTTAAATCCAAACGGTTCCCGAACATAATCTAACCATCATATTCGCCATGAATGTATGTGTTTCTTCTTAATGCTGTGTTATCTCGGATAGGCCCTGATATTGAGCTGATCTCAATCTGGGATGCCTTCCATGTCCTTGTGTTATCAAAAACCACATGTGAGTGAGCCATAATTTAAAATCCCTCTCCCGACAGGAAGGCCCGGATGGTGAGTGGCATGTACCTACAAGGTGAGAGGCTAAGCTAAGTTAATGAACCAGGAATTGGTATTAACATACTCTAATTCTAACTTTTCTGAAACCAAAGTAGAAGTATAGGCCTATTACTGTTAATAATATAGAATTAAATATTTACGGTGGTGGTTACATTTACCATAGTCTATTTATAAATACATATAACTTGATGCCTATATAGTAATATACATGTAATATATGCATATAATATATATATATATATATATATATATATTCTTGAAGGAATCATGCCATCATCTTGAATGTATGTAGTCATGAACAATATCTACCGCTTAAACAGTTTGCCAGCTGTTTACAAACAATACGTTATAAATTGATAAAACATTTGCGAGCTTATCAGTGAATCGATCTCGTGTTCTGGGCAGTTTCAAATGAATTTAGTGGCCACTTGTTATAAACGATGCAATATTGAAAATAGTTGTACAATGTTAATTTAATTTAGCTCTCTCTTCTCTCACTCCTTGTGTCTCCCCCCTCTCTCAACCTAAGTGATGTCTCCCATCCACAAGCAGTTATTGCTTATCATACATAGAAATTTAGTTATAAATTCTTTTTATTTAAAACTTATTTTTAGCAATATTAATTTTGTTTATTCTTGATTTCTTTAATGTTGCCTTTTATAAATCACATTACAACCTAGATAATTAATATTTAAATATGTTCAAACGCTTTATCATTTAGATATATTTTTAATTTCCAATTTCTTTTCCTCTTCCTGCCAATCTTTGTTTAACCAATTAATATCCTCAAATTTAATAAGTAATTTGCACTTTATATTTTTCTCAGTGGTCAATAGTATGGATTGAAGTTTTAATAACTCGATCCATTTTAATCATGTGTTAGTTATAGGTTTAGTGATTAGCCTATTTCAATGGCGCCCTTTAACAACTCATTAGAGCAGCAATTTAAAGTGAACGTGATAGGGCCGACACATTTTTTTCCAGAGGCCTCTTACTTTAGGCTTGAGATTCTTTTGTCATGCCGAAAATCTACGTAACTTAATTGCCTATAAAAATATACGACGGCTGGTCAGGTACTGAACCCGCGAATTTTGAAATCGGAAGGCATAGTGCGAACCACTATTTTATCGGTGACAACTTACATGCACACCAGCCAAAAGATGGATAGACAGTGAATGCACATCCATTGTCCTTCCTCTGAGGAGTGATTTTGGAAATAAAACACGATGAAAATCCTACAAATTATGATTAAGAAGAAGAAATATATAATAAGCATTAACATTTTAATTGAGTGAATATGTAACAGACACATTAATACAAACAAAAGACTACTACATATACGAAGATCCTAGATGCAGTATCACTGAAGATGTTCAAAGCAACTAATAGTCAAACTGAAATAAGAATTAAAAAACATTTCCTGAATATACCCTTCTTTCTTTCAAATATAGGCCTACAGTTTGTCAAATGTAAAAATGTTAGGTTATGAACTTTATTCAATTTCATTTCAGGATATGTGGTTATTATTATTATTTTTTTTTTTTTGCACTATCGGTGCCCATTTCACTTGTACTCCTTTGTGAAACTGATTCTATAGCAGTAGTCCAACATTTAAATATTAAAGGACAAATCAGGGTTGTTAAAGGACGGTGTTCACCCTTCAACTGCCGGGTATGTGGGTCCCTGGCTTGGCTTGGCTTTGCTTTGCCTCCCTCACTTGCTGACCCCCTTCCCTTGAGAAATTTCTTTCCAGCTTGGTGATAAAAGTTATCCCTCCTCCCCCTGGCTTTATCAGGACCAACAGACACGCTTAACTTATCACAGCTGCTGTTTTTGAATTGGCTGTTGTAAGCATTTCTCATTGGAGATATCACAATTACATTCACCACTACCAAATTTAAATCTTAAAGCTCTACTACTTTTAATATTAAATTATACAATTAATTACGGTCCATCAAAGTTTATTCGTAAGTAATGCCACGAGTGATTTCCAAATTATCGATAAATTCACGACTCAGGAAGTGAGGAGTGAATTTAACCAGAGAATTTGGAAATCAAGAGTGGCATTTGTTAGGACTATTTAACGAATAAAATTTATGTTTACTCACAAATCATTATTTAAATACAGTTATTTTAAAATATTTATATATTTAACGTAAATGGCGATGTTTGAAAAACAAATGAGAAACGTTATGTTTCACTTGTTTATCACTGCAACCAGCATATTATTAATTCAATAAAATAAAACGTAGTTTTATATTATTTATTGCCAAAGGGATCGCAATATTGTAAGAATGCAGCCTAGTGGAGAAAACATGAAACACATCAAACTGTATATTAATTAATTTCTGATGTCCTATGGTGTACAATATGTCAATTATATTTTTCTGGAACGTTATTACCTGGGGAAAAAATACGTTTTTTAAGAAAGTGCAAACAACAGTGTTTTTTTTTTTTGGTATAAATAGTCAATCAAAATAACCATGTTGTATGTTCGTAAGACAGACATGAATAAAATAAAATATTGTTTGAAAATCAAACTTAACTTTGAAATTGTCTTAAACTATTATTATGTGTTTTTGGATAGAAAAAAAAAAAATATATATGCTAATAGAAGTCATAGATCTAATGCTGATATTAATGAGAGGGTGAATAAGGGCAAATCTGTAATATTAAAGTAAATGAACAAAAATAAAAGTTCTAAAACAAAAACAAAAATTGGTTAATACAAAAATAATGAGTATAATGACATACAATTAAATTATGCAGAAATTAATTTTTAGAGACTTCCAGCTGGATTTTCTATTATGAAGCAGTGTAATTAAACAAAATATACATGTTCAAACTTTAATTGTGGATTTCATAAAAAAATTAAAATGGTTATGGCCATGTCAAAAGAATGACAGAAGACAAGATTCACAAGAACAACACTAGAATAGGTGTCACTTGGTAGAAGAAGATGGCTAAGAATAGCATGGATTGATGGTGTTTTGAGCAGCATGAGGGAAAAAAAAAAAGGATTGAATGATGGAGATTGGAATGACATGTGGAGGACACTGACAGACTAATTGGCTGCAGGAGAAATGTTGTGAAACCTGCTAATAGATAGATAGATAGATAATTGGTTGATTAATGTCTTTGACATCGTCCAATTCCTAATAGCCCAATTTTGTCGTCCATCCAATCTCTTGGTTTGTACATGTTTTTTCCTTGATCTATAAATATATTCCCTGATTCTAAGATATTTTAGGTCTTCCTCTCGACTCATCTTCCCTCATGTTTCCATTCCAAAACAGATTTTGGTAGCTAATCCTCTTCTTCCATTCGCTGGACATGTCCGTACCAATCTTAAGTGCTGAGTTTTAATCTAATCTAAAATAGGGTCTTCAATCTTCATTTTCTCCCTTATACTGAGTTCCTAATTTTTTTTCTCTTCTTGAAATTCTTGCTGCCCTTTGTTATAAATCCATTTCCATTGCCCAAAAGATACTTATTTGTTTTTGTTTGTTAATGGCCAAAATTCTGCTCCATAAGATATGATGCTTTGAACAATTGTATGATATTCATTTTATTTGTAATTACGTATATTTTATTCCCACAATATTCCATTGAGGCAAGCAATTGCAAACTTACCGTTATTATTTTTATTTCTTATTTCCCTCTTCATAACTCCCATTTGTATTTATTTTCATTCCTAAATATAAATAATAATAATAATATTATAATATATAATAATAATAATAATATAATAATAATAATTTATATAGTTTAGTTGGCATGATTGTTAACTGTAGAGTTTAGATAAACACCTGTTTTTCCTTCTCTCTTTGACCAAGTAATTTAATTATGCTTATTTCCCCTATACAACGGTGATTACAAATGATTGGAGCGATTTCATGATTTTATTGTAGCGATCTTATTTGACATATCTTCACAGAACATTTAAAGTTATGTATAAAAACTCATAAGGTTTTTTTTTTGTTTTCTCTCGAAGGCCGTGTTTTTCAGCTTTAAACCGAGAGAGCGCAGCCAGTTATCAAGATGGCGACAGGCGAGGAGAAAGCATATGCTGTGCTTGAATTTCATTCAACTCAATCTGTGATAACTGGTGGCAACGACACTTTCGAGAACGAAGTTCGAGAAAGATGCACCGAGTGCCAACTCCATTCGTCGATGTTAAATGCGCAATTTTAAAGCTACAGGATGCCTCTGTAAAAGGAAATCAAGGGTCGTCCTTCAGTGAGTGAAGAAAAGGTCTGAGAGTGTGCGGATGAGTTTCACACGGTAGCCCACAGAAATCAACACGAAAAGCGAGCAGAGAGCTGAACATTCACAACCGACCGTTTGGAAGATCTTGCGGAAAGATTGAAGCATAAACCTTACCACTTGCAATTTCTACAAGCCCTTAAGCCCATTGACAAAGTGAGTAGTTTTGAATTTTGTGCTACACAATGCGCAGTTTATGGATGAGGAGGGGTTGTGTGAGAAAATTGTATTCAGGACGCAGCAAACAGTCTTTGTGAATGGCAAAGTGAACAAACAAAATGTGCAAATCTGGGGCACAGAAAATCCCCGCGTTATTGTGCAGCACATTCGCGACTCCCCAAAGTTTGTGTGTTCTGTGCGGTTTCTAGTTCAAAGTTTATGGCACTTTCCCCTTTTTTTCTTCTGCGAGCAGAAGTTTACAGACACGTGACCGGACATGCCGGAAAATTGGCTCATGCCGCAGCTGACGTACAGACAGTGAGAACTTCATCTACCAGCAGGAAATGGTGCTCCATCCACCACACTTCCATCACGATTTAGTGAATTTTTAAACATGAATTGCCAAACCGATTGATCGGTCGCAGTGGAGAGAATGAATCAGAAATTGTTGTCATGGCCCCACGCTCCCCCGAGTTGACGCAGTGCGATTTTTTTGTTTGGGGGGGTATGTGAAGATTCAGTGTTTGTGCCTCTTTACCAGAGACTTCCCAGAACTGCGAGCTCGCATAATCAATGCCTTTTGAACAAATTATATAGGGACATGTTACGACTCGAGTATGGGACGAACTTGATTACAGACCTGATATCTGCAGAAATCACCAAGGGGGAGCATATGGAGCACCTTGTAACATCTCATCAAAAACCTGGGAAGTTGCTCTATTATCTGCAAAAGTTCGTGAAATACTGTCGAAACTACAGCTACATAAAAATCATGAAATCGCTCCCAATCATTTGTAACCACCCTGTACATGGCATTGTAGTCTGTACATCGCCTCATTGAGACATAGAATTTAGGTTGACATTCTTTTATGACCCCGAAAAACCTGCCGACTCTGGACCACTGCTTGAAGTCCCTCCCGGGAGAACTCTTGCATTGGATATTTCCATCCTGTAAACACATCGACCACGGCCGGGACTGAACCCCGCAAATCTCGAAATTAGAGGCAAGAAACAAAATCGCCTGTTGGACAAAGTTATAGAATTTAAATGGTAGTACCATGTTCTTACGTATTCACTATTAATTAATTTAAAAATGGCTTGTAACATTACTAGGAATAGCGATAAAATTATATTCCATTCCCTCGTATATTTGCTCTTTTTTGTTGGTTTTAAATACAACATATAAAGCATAAGACAGAATAATCTTTCTTTTATTTTGAAATCTTCTCATAATTAAGAGATTAAAGGCACAGCACACAAGACTTAAAAAATATATTACTTCAACAAATATACTAGATACAATTACTAATTACAATAATGAAATAAAAAATATATGTGAGAAGATGTGAACAGAAAATTTTAACTTTACTACAAACCTACCACAAAAATAATAGAACACCAACATCCTATTCAAAAGAAACTTAATATAGTATAAAATATTGGTAATGTAAAGATAGGTATCATAAAACATAAATGATAATGGATTAAAAACGGGGCCCGATTGAACAAACTCATTTCAGGGTCTCGATATTTTAACTGACATTTGAAAAATCTTCGCACTAATTATTGATTAAGTATGATTCTTATTGATAATCTGTATGTGTAGTTGCATTTTACAGAAAAATAGGCAAAAATATGTTAAAGAGGATGACGAAAGGAGGTTTGGATGGTAAACTGCACATAGGGAATGGAGAAAACTTACATTCCATGCAATATTAACTTAAATGATTTTATATTTTTTTACACTGACTGAAATTACACATCTATGTAACTTTATTTGATAACTTAGTACTTAATGTTATTTGAGAATCAGATTAATCTTGACTGAGATCATCCAGATATGTTCAGTACAACAAAAATCTTATCGCTACGGATAAATGTGGGTTTTATTTGATACATGTCTATGGTTCCAGAACCAGCAATTATATGACTGTATTAATTTTGTTTTTTCGTTGTTGAATGTATGAGTAACCATTTAGTAGCGTCAGTACGCCACGCCAACAATGTACACTATCAAAATGACATCATAGGGACTCAAAACAATGAGAATAAAGCATAAGGAAGCACTTCCTGCAAACTGTGATAGGCTTTTTGTTTACATAGTGTTTGCAGATCCGCCTCCTGGCCAAACGCAGTAAAATAAACAGCTTGCCGCCGCCATTCTTGATTTGTTTACACACAAATCCGACTTTAGTTACCTTACAAAGCCTTGTTTTATCACCCTAGTGCTATATTCATCCCAGGAACAATTAAACGGATTGAATTAAGTTTAGTGTTTTATAAACCGGCATTCTCTTTTTATAATTTGTTTATTATTTAAAATTTACAAGCCAAGATGTCAGGAAAAAATACCCTAATAATAGTACAAAACGTTTACGATTTTTATCGCTTTTGCGAAGCTTTATAAAAAAAAAAAAGGTGAACTGGCTTACATCAGTATACATTACAAACACCAAATATGTAATTTTTGTAACAGTAGTCTCAAAATCAATTAAGACTCTTTTTATCTCAAGAACGTAAATACGCCTACATTACTTTTGTCAATAAACATTTAAAATTCCAATCTTATAAAATTATTTCTACATAACCTGTTCTTTATTAAATAAAAATGTAGTATATTTAATTTACTCCACATAGCATTAATACACAAAAATAATAACAACACACACGAGAATCTATCAAGAATATTTAATAATATATCAAAAGTTTTTGCCTTTCTGGTGAAAATAGATAACAGGATAATAAAATTTCCATTGCTAACCTCAACACGCTACTTTTTTACTGAATCGGAAATTACGATTAGTGGATTCTATGCCAGGAATCCACCTATATTGATTACAGTTAACAGAATAATCAAATGTTCTTTATGGTGCGCCTGATTATCCAATAAATTGTTAACTAATATAGTGTACACTAACTTGCCCATTTTCTCTACCTGACTATATAAAATGTGTATAGATGGACTCCAGGCATAGAATAACCTATTATTAATTTATGAGAAATGGGTCTGAATATACTGCAGAACTTAACTGCAACATCTCTAAATTTAATAAAAACCATCTTTGTATATAATTTATATAGGAATATATTTACATATTTTCAAAAGTGAAATAACTGGAAATATTTGCAACAAATGAAATTCGCGGGCAGTTAAGATTTAGGTGAAAATGCAATTTTAAAACATTATAGAATATAAAAGAAACTACAATAGTAGTAGCAGTAATAATAACAACAATAATAATAATAATAATAATAATAATAATAATAATAATAATAATGTATAATTAATGATACTGTCCCTAATAGAGTATCCCAAAGTGCACATTTTTTTCTGATTCGTAATGTGTAGCTACCTATAAATATTTTTTAACAAACCTTTAATACGTTAATATCATTAGGCATGCAGAAAAATTCTAAAAAAATAAAGTCGAGAATTAACTTACCTGTGATTCTGAATTGCTGGTTATTTGCGGTTGCCGATGTTTGCTGAACGGCAGAGCTGGCTTCTTCCACCTCTGTCGCTGTAGTCGCGGGCGTAGGAGCATCGTCAGCCGTACATCTACTGAGATATTCCATGCGTCTCAACGCATAAGGTTCAGGTATCTTCTCCTTAGGAGTCACCTTTTCCCAAATGTAACGTGCAGTTCCTGGTCCACTTTTTCTAGGTAACCCCCTAGCAAAATCAAAACCCCACCGGTCAGAATCACGTGCCTGTTGTTCCGCCAACTCCGTATCAACTAAGCGACGTGCTTCATCATGATTTACAGGACCAAATAAATCTCTTCTGACTCTTGCAGGGTCCTGATTGAAAGGCCTGTCGATGGTGGTAAACGGGATCGAAGATTGAGTCCCATTTTCTGGACATGTCATGACGCCACTCCCACTAGTGCCTCTGAGCATCCTCCTCATCTCGGACATAATTACTGGGTTGAAAACACGTGCACTCATAGTTTTAAATTATCTGTTTTCAAATTCCAAACACCTCTTCTTATCAAGTTTTACAAGAGCAAAAAAAAAAGCACTGATTTCGTAATGCACAGCCAAAACTGAACACGCGTACACAGCAAAATATAAAACTGTTTTCTTGAGTAATTAAACCTCTTCGTCCTTCACAACTAATTTAACTTTAATGTCACTTCCACACTAACATTATTACGTGTATAACAGTTGTTAAACATCACATCAGCTTTAAATGTCCGTAATATCCAAAACTTAGATGCATATACACCTCCAAACACCCCTACACCCACACGCCAACTTCTCCTTGTAAACTGCAGAAATGTAGCGTCACTAGCACACAGCTACCATCTTCCCCCACCATGTTTTAGCTTCTCTTTCTAAATCTGTCGCTCACTTTCAGTCATCTCCCCTACTCTTGCGTTTACTACTTATCCCCACCCCTGGTTCTTCTTTCTCACTCGTACACATTACAAAATCCACGTAAGCAAACTGTCCTCGACTCGTCCATCCTCAAAGAAGGGGAAATTTAAACTCCCTTCAAACGTTAGAAACAAAACGGGCCCCTATTCAAATTTAACCAATGGAGCGACTCGTATGATAGCCTCGTAACCAATGGTATTCAGTGACGTCCATTAGACAGGAGACTAACGGCAGAGCGGAGAGTAGAGACGCGCGATGTTTAACAAGTGATAGAATTACAACCTCATGAACATTATTATTTTTATTAACAGATCTGTTTAATGTTACATCTACCTGCTCTAGACCAGTCTTGCTGTTGTCCCAATCCCATTTTATCATAACATTTGGAGAAGTCTTCTAATATAGTAAAATGAGTTCTAACCTTCCCAATTTATAGTATAGGGATAAAGAAAAACATTTATAAGGGCATTTTTGTATTCACAGTGTTCTACTCTAGGGCAGGTCCTTCACTACAATCATAGCATTTTCATGCTATGCTTTGCAGCTTTACTAGGTAATTATAGGTGTGATACCTTCTTGTCGCTTTCCACACCATGGATGATGATGTCCAGATGATTTTCGGGGACCGTTTGGACCTCAAAAGCTTCTTGACATTTGTCTTATAGGCGAAGAAAAACATAAGAGGAATAATATCTTGTATATTATCATAATTATTAACATTATTATTTTTAAAATTTCATGGCGCGATAGTCCATGAAGTCGCTTGGGCTACCATACAGGCTGCTGGCCTTACGATCAATCAGCACTAAAGCGTCAGAATATTGGGTTTCCCAGTCGTATATCTGGATTTCTCAATTTGAAATCTTAGATATAATATCTGTGGAAACTGAGAGAACTATAAGTACAATTATCACTTTCTCCAGTTTTCATCGAGGAAATCGTTCAATGTCAAGTTTTCTCTGTTTCTCCGTGTGTATTCTTGCAAACTATTTCCTTAATTATTATTTCCACTTTACATGCTGATGATGGAATATGTTTCTGAAAGGCCTATATTGTTTAATGTTTGACAATGTTTTAAAACTGAAATTTTAGTTGAAGAAGACTGATGTATCAGGTACGAATTTTAAAATTGTAACTTTTTATAATAACAGTTGGTTTTCCAGATGTCAGTATGAGGCGGAACGCTGACCACGGACCACTCAAATGACATCTATACGAAAACAAGTGTAACTAAATTAGTATGATTCAAATTCTTCCCTGTAGGGGGAGAGCGTCTAAATCTCTGTTAGGGGAAACATGGGCTTACAAGAAGATAATAACAGTAACAATAATACCCTAATGCATCCTAATAATAATAATATAATAATAATAATAATAATAATAATAATAATAATAATAATAATAATAATAATTGACACTATCGAAACCATAGATTCATTGCCGCGCCGATATAAACATTCCATATATCCCTATCTAGAGCCAACGTTTTCCAATCATCTCCTGTATAATTTACCTCCCTCAAATCATAATTAATGTAATTCTGGAACTTCATTTTTTACCTCTACTGGCACTTTCATATGGTTTTCCTACAAGGGATTTCCATGTCCTTTTTTCATTCCCTGCTCATGCCACATGTCCTGCCCAATGGAGTCTATGAGGTTTAACTGTTTTTAATATATCTGATTTCTCATAAATATAGTATAATTGTTATGTAATCTTCTCCATTCTCCTCTCTATTCGTCTCTCTTTGGTCCAAAATTTTCTTAAGAACTTTTCTCAAAATACTTGTAAAATTTATCCTCACTTAAATTAAGAGTCCACGTTTCGCATCCATATAATATCAGTTTAATATATTTTCAACTTATTTTTTTCATAGGAGTTGGGATGACATAAATGACTGTAATGAGTAATAGCAGGCATTTACAGATTTGAGCCCATGTTTAATTTCTTTCTGCGTCTCATTCCTATATATAATTATTATATCTGGGTACAATATCTGAATTCAGCCACTTCTTCAAATTTTCCCTCATTTTTTAATTTATTCCGGAGATGATTTCGATGATGATGATGATGATAATAATAATAATAATAATAATAATAATAATAATAATAATAATAATAAATAATGCAGTTAGACGTTGGTTCGTCAAGGACTAAAGGAAGAGAACCTTGATTAAAAATCTCCTGGTCCTCCAGGTTGGGAGTTGTCACATCAGGTTAGCACCCTGTTTGAATGAAAAAAATGTACAATGCTAAAAGTCCAATAATAAATAATTGTAAAATATAAATACATTTTTGGGGCAAAGAGTAATAACGTGTGCTTTTAAGGAATATTATTGGGAGCACCTGTATTACGGATATTTAAATAATATTACTATGTCAAAAGTTTTTATGTTTGAAATTAAACACCAAATATATAAGGAGGTAACGTCATATTTAAAATTTATATTAGCACTCTTACTTTAATAATTTTTAATTTATTAATATCAATGCATTACAGATAAACTTGCCAATCTCAGAAAATGATGTATGGATAATAAGACATAATACAGAAATTGAACAAATAATAGGATGAGAAGATATTGTGAGATATATGTAAAATCTTTACGTATGGGATGGGTCATATATAGAAAGAATAGAGAACAATAGGATATCCAGAAACATACTACATGTCAATATTATAGGGGTTAAAATAATAGAGAGACCGATAAAGAAGTGGCTGCAGGATGTAGAGAAAGACTTAAAAAAAACTGCGAATAAGAGGATGGAGAAGATTGGCACAGCAAAGAGAGAAATGGAAGAAGGTTGTGAAGGAGGCCAAAGCTCATCAAGGGCTGTAGAGCCGAAGAAGAGTAGTAGTAGCAATACAGATAAAGGGCTCGCCGTAGCATAGTTAATTAAGGCAATTTGCTATAATCCGGAAGTTCGAGTCCCGGTGGATCAAGATTTTTAAACTGGCCTAAACTATCTGGCGGCACTATGGCCCTGGGATCGACATCGTTTCTGACGAAAATGAGTACAGGACAGTTGTTCTGGGGGTTAAAGGCTGCGGTCCGCCTAGGGCTGAAATATCGTGTCGATTGTCTCTAAGATGGAAGTCTTAACCTCCTACTACCCCAAGTGCCTCATAGGCTTGTGGGATCACTTTACTTTATTATATTCGAGATAAATTAATTTATACTTACAATTTCTAAATTATGAAGAATACCTACAACTCAATGGTATTTATAAGCTGTTAGTTTATGCTGATGATGTAGTATTATTGGCCAATAGCGAGGAGATACTAAAGACCATATGCACACACTATTGAGCAACACTAAGGAATTATGACTCGAAGTAAATATCAGTAAAACTAAATAGGATGGTCACACGTAGAAATACATTATATTATGGAAATGGACAGCTAATGACAAATGAGGGAAATTTCGAGGAAGTGGCTGAATTCAAATACCTAGGAACAATAATCACAAACAGGAATGAGATGCACAAGGAAATTAAATATAGGCTCAATTCTGGAAATGCATGTTATTACGCATTATAGAGAATTTTTACTTCCTAACTCCTTTCAAAAAACGTTAAACTGAAAATATATAAAACTATTATTCTACCACTTATATTATATGGTGCGAAACATGGACTCTTACTTTAAGGGAGGAAAGGAGATTACGAGTATTTGAGAATAAAGTTCTTAGGGAAATTTTTGGACCAAAGATAAGTGAACAGACAGATGAATGGAGAAGATTACATAACAATGAACTACATGGTATTTATAGGAAGCCAGATATAATAAGAACAGTTAAGTCTCGTAGACTGCGATGGACAGGACATGTGGCACGTATGGGGAATGAAAGCCTTGCATGGAAGCCTCTTGTAGGAAAACCAGAGGGAAAACACCCAGTTGGTAGACCAAGAATGAGGTGGGGAGAATAACATTAACTATGACTTGAGGGCAGTAGATTATACAGGGAATGTTTGGAAAGCTCAGGATAGGGATATATGGAGAGCTCATGTCCGCGCGGCCATGAACCTACGGGTTCGACAGTGCCAATGATTAAGTAAGCAGTTTCTAAATACTTTTAATTTATTACGATCATTAATAATTCACGGCTCACGGATGCAGCATATTTAATGCCGCATTCATTAAGATCTTCATTTGTCCCTAACCAAAGCCTACTGAATACAGTTCACACCTCCGATATCTGGTTCCCTAGGATCCATTCAATAATGCGTTGTCATATAGAAATGATTAATGGAATATGAATCAAGGACAGTGCTGCCAGCCTGTGGCGACATCTTAGCGGCGAACATTATAACTAAAAGTCTTTTGCAGGAATTTTTGCTACATTTTATTCAATCTTTGTGTTAATAGATGGGAAAAAAAGAGTAATTCACAAATACTTATTATAAAATATTAGCCTATGCACCAAAACTGTGTTATAAAAATGCTAATTTTTTTCATCATAATACCTATCCATCCATAGTAATTCTGTTCGAGGCAGGTCTTTCACTGTAATCATAGCATTTTCACGCTATGCTTTGCAGCTTTATTAGGGAATTATAGGTGTGGTAACTTCCCGTTGCTTTCCACACCAGTGAAGGATGATGACGATAATGATAAGGATGGTGATGGTGGCCGGATGATTTTCGGGGACCGTTGGGCCCTAAGTTTCCTGACATTTGTCTTATAGGTGAGGGAAAAAACCTCACCCAGGAGCCTGCCCCGACCGGGAATCGAACCCGAGCCCGTTGCGTGACAAGGCAGCACGCTACCTCGAGACCACAGCTGTGGACATAATACCTATAGATTAATTTAATGCAATAACTAACTCACTGACTCTATCGAACCCGTAGGTTTATGGTCACGCAGATATAAGCTTTCCAAGCATCCCTATCCTGTCCTAATGTTTTCAAATCATCTCCTGTACAATTTACTTCCTTCAAATCATCGTTAATGTTATTCTCCACCTCATTTTTGGCTTGACTGCACATCTCTCACTACCTATACCCGTGTTACTCCTCTGCCCCTCTTTCTTCAACCAATCAGCATCCATATTCATTTCACTTGAAATGCAGCTGTTATCACCAGCAAAACATTGCTACATAATAACCAATAACAGATATTATATAATTGAAAGCTGCCCAAGGTAATAATTAAATCAAGTGATCACGCAGAGCTATGGAACTTGCGCTGGTTCGAGTCCTCAGAGGAAATAAATTTTGTCATGGAATTTCGGCCAGTATGAGACCGGTGCCGATCCAGCATCGTGAGAGATTTGGGTAACTACAATAAGTAGCGGCGCCCGGTTCAGAAAACCAACTATAACGGCTGGAGGACCCGACTTGCTGATCATAAGACACACCTACACTAGCTGGATGATCGTCTTCCTCTGTGATTAACACATGCAGATGTGAGGCCAGCATCTGGCTAGTAGGCCAAGGGCCATCTAGGCCTGTCGCGCCGTGGCGTTAGTTTTTTATCATGGTGAATTCCCAGCACAACGTGTCTAGTAAAGGAACATTACGTCATATGAATTTAACGCATGCGCAGTATAGGCCTAACTGAATTTTGTTCCATGCCAAGTTAAACTATCTTACTATGTCAGATTTAACATTATAATAATATAGTTTAACAATATTTATCAAATAAATCAGTAAATTATAAATAAATAAATATATATATATATATATATATATATATATATATATATATAATATTAATGTATTAACACCAACAACATCAGTTGCGTGTCTTGACATGAAAGTTGTCTAGCCCAGGCTGATGATTAAAACAGCGACGTCCGCCTACCTATCTCACCCATCTGCCATGGTAACTCTCCCAAACCACCATATTCAATGACTTGCCCGGTCAAAAAGTTAACAGTTTGGCCTATACAGGACTTCGATTCTTTGAAACGAGCCGCAAATAACATCAACTGCGTAGCATAATTCATAATAAGTAATTAATTTATTTTTGGCCCCATAACATTCAGATAGTGAATGTTCAGGTACTATATTAAGTATAGATGACGTCATGTGACCTTACGTACTTAACTATCACAGAAATAAATAATAGTTACAAAAAACTAAAACAACACGCTTTATTAGAAAACCGAACAAAAAATGAAAAATAATATAATTTCCAACATGCTTGGGATACAATTAGAGTGGTCAACAAAAAAAGTCATCTCGAACACATCTAGAATAAAACTAAAGATATCAGCAAAAAAAAAAAATATATATATATATATAATTGTTTACCATCAAAAGTGTGGGGTGCTTTTATGGTTTTTACGTTTTCTTCTTAGAGACTTTACTTTTACCAATATCAGTTTATTATCAAATATATTGATTTTTTTTTATTTTTTAGCTTGGTTTTCTAGTAAAGCGTGTTGTTTTAGTTTTTTAAACTATTATTATTTTTTATTTTTTAGTTTAATTGATTGTCATAAACCGGAATCCCATGAAAATTTAATTGCTCAATACTATTCTAAAAAATATCCTCCGGGCCGGATTTGAACCAGCGACCTATGGATTACTGAAATTATGTACCATTACAGTCCACTGCTCTACCAACTGAGCTCTTACAACAATTGACTAAAAAGTCGATAAGTCCGCAACCTATTATACAGGTTTTTTTTCTGATGATTCTGGCCAGGATTTAAAAAAAAATGAAATTATTGTATTGTCATGGGCCCTTTACAAGTATACAAAGTTTCAAGTCGATCCAATGTTTTTAAGTGGGTGAAAATCATGTTGAAAGATTCCATTACATAGACAGATGGACAGATATAGGTCAAGCTAATGTAAAGCGTGTAAAATAAACTGTTTTCGCGTGATCGCAGGAGAAGCTTCAATTTCGATACTTTACTCATGCACTTCAGTTATAAATTTGGAAGAGTTGAAGTTAATTTGTTTTGCTTAAGAATGAATAACATAAGTGACTTTATTTTGTAGTCTATTAATGCGAGTATTCGTGTACAGTATGTCCCAGCGGGTTATTCCACCCCTTCGAAATAATGTCAACAAACAACTCCATGTGCACGTAACTAAAAGGCAAAAGGGCTAAAAATGAATGCCTTAATTATAAGCATTAAGGGGGGGTGATGGGTGAAAAATTGACCATTTGAAATCAAAATTGGCATTTTTTGTTTTTTTGCGCTAAAAAATAGCCTGTACTCTAATGTATATGTTGGCAAAGTTTCAGGGACCTATGACGCTTCTAAGTGCCCTAAAGTGCTCATTAGGCCTGTATGTTACATTTTGTATTTAAATGCATGCAAATCTTTAAACTTGTTTTTCCACACTTTTATTTTCACTGCATTTTTGTACATTCAAAATTGAATGGAATTCACAAATTTTATCCTAGAATGTTCAAATTTTTACTGCACGTCCTAAAAACAATGAGTAACAAAGTAGTTCATGGATTTCATGACTGAAGTAGTATTTTAAGAAATAAAAAATAAAATGCATGCAATTATAAATTTGTTTTTTTGTAATTCCACGCATGAGGTACTTTTTTCTCTCTCCCTTTGTATATGAATGTCCTTTTTCTAAATATTTTAGGGGTCCTGTAAAAATAAAATCAGACATTTTACTAAACAATTGCGGAACCCATTTAATTATAATATATCCAATTTTTTTATGTAATATGTAATGACTCATAAAATAAATGTCTCACAAGAATGAAACTTAAACATATCATTATGTATCATGCAGTGAATGTTTGTACAAAAACTCAAGTCTCTATTTCAAAAAAATGAAGAAAATAGAAATTTCACCCATCACTACCCTTAAATCTATAATTATTATAGATTGGATGCGAAACATGGGTGGTTAATTTAAGGGAGGAGAAAAGATTACAAGTATTTGAGAATAAAGTTCTTAAGAATCTTTTTGGACCAAAGAGAGATACAGACAGGCGAATGGAGAAGACTATAACAGTGAGCTACATGATCTTTATAGGAAGCCAGATATAATAAGAACAGTTAAATCTCGTAGACTGCGATGAACAGGACATACGGCATATGTTATTTTTCTGGCTTCCCATAGAGACCATGTAACTCACTATTTGTAGTCTTTTGCATTCACCTGTCTGTTCATCTCTTTTTGGTCCAAAAATTTACATAAGAACTTTACTATCTTCCGGTTGTTTTTTTATGCCTAAAATATTCAAGTCCGGTTCAACACAATCCAACCATCTGATGTCAGACTGTCCAACGACTTTTGCCATCTATTTTTGTTAATTTGGCATTTCGACAGGGATCAAACTCTATCTCTCTGTAAACATGGTCGTCTAGGTGGATGCGTGGCTAGTGCATGCGGATACTCCTACTAGGATATCAGATTCGAATCCTGGCGTTTCGGGAGGGATATTGGTAGTAGGCCACACCGGGATTATTATTTTTCGAGGTTCTCCCGTTTCCTGAATTTCTTCATCCTCCCTACCCCATCATGCCATTTCATCTCTTTTAATTCATTTCCTATCACCTTTCACCTCATCTCATGTAAGGTAAAAAAATAGTCTAGTTTAGTAAACCTTGGGGCACACTTCATCAAAATTCTACAATTTGGGTGTACGTAGGCCCACGGCAACCCGTACAGACTTGTTTTATTCTGATTGTAAAAGGCAAACTTTGAAAAGAAAATCTGAACAATAATGGTCTTTATTGTAAAATTTATCGATGCTTTGAGCGGATTCATGTTGTATTTATTTAAACTTTTAGTATTAAAACCTTCTATACTAACCCAGTATAAATGTTCTTGTCATATACGAGTATTTGGCATGTCCACCGCTGTGGTTTCGAGGTAGCGTGCTGCCATGTCACGCAGCGGGCCCGGGTTCGATTCCCGGTCAGGAAGCTTAGGGTCCAACGGTCCCCAAAAATCATTAGGCCATCATCATCGATGTCACTATCATCATCTTCCTTCACTGGTGTGTAAAGCAACGGGAAGTTACCGCACCTAGGCTATAATTCCCTAGTTAAGCTGCAAACAATAGCATGAAAATGCTATGAATGCAATGAAAGACCTGGCCTCGGGCAGAATTACTATGGATGGATATTTGGCATGAAGTCGGCACGGGTTGTCATGATCCAATCGCTATAATATTTGTTATTTCAATTATTAAGGTCAAACTGGAAAGAAATAAATAAATAAAGAAAGAAAAAACAGGGTATGCGTATTTGATTTTACCAAAAAAAAAAACCCTCCTTTATGTCTTGAGACAACCTAAGTTTTTTCATTATTTTTAACGCACACCCTCTTAATTTATTTGTATAATGTTAAAACAATTGTAAGTACAATTTGGTGTACGTAGGCCCATGCCAACCCGTTCCGACCTGCTTTATCCTGATTGTAAAAAGCAAATTTTGAAAAGAAAATTTGAACAATAATGTTTTTATTGTAAAATAGTAAATAGTTATACCCTTCGGGCATATTGATGTTTAATTTACTAAATAAACTTTTAGTTATAGAATTCTTCTATACTAACTCAATACAAATTTTCATGTCTTATGTTTGGCATTAAGTCGGCTCGGGTTGTCATGATTCAATCGCAATAATATTTTTTATTTGCGTTATTAAGATCAAACAGGAGAAAAAAAAATAGAGGGCATTCGTATTTGATTTTGCGAAAAAAATCTCCTTTAAGTCTTGGGACACCCTACTGTATACCATAAAAATGTAGAGTTAAACAAGCCCTGTCTGTTGTGTACGTTAAAACTTAGAAATACATAGGCCTACAATGTCTCAATACTGAGATAAAATATTGCTCCAATTTTCTCTGTCATACCATAGTCCTCGGTAAAAAAAAAGAAAAAATGTATATATAATGTAAAACTGAAAAATCTCTCAGCCCTTTCACGCTCAGATTTGAATTGCAACTCTTATGACATGAATTGTTGAGCAGTAGCAGCATCTTCTAGCGCACTTATCCAGAGTATAGGGTCTGAAAGAAGCAACTCCAGCGTTCCCTGTTTTGAGAAAAAAATATTCAACTTTCCCCAAGTTTTTCCTTCCTTTCTGGCTTTTATTCCACACTGCTTCTCCATGACAATCGTGGTCTTCCTCTTTTCCTCTGGCCCTGAGGGTTCCAGAACAAGTCTTGTCTCTCAATAGCATCCTGATTCTTCCTAAGTATATGCCCAATCCATCTCCGTTTCCTCCTTTTTACTTGGGTGCCAACGGATTTTTCGTTTGTTTGATTTCACAGATTTCGGTGGGAAATAATATTTGGCCAGAATAAGCTAAAGATTTTTCTCAGACTTATCTTTAAGAAGACCTGGAAGCTCCTTGTTATCTCAGCAGTAACTTTCCAGCGTTCATATCGGTATAATATTACTGACTTACATTTGACCTGAAAATACGAAGTTTGTTGTTGTTGCAATTTCTCTGGACTTCCATAGAGAGTGTAGTTGGACAAACACCTAATTTGCTTCACGAATTCTTGATTTTTACATCAATAGTTGGTTCTCCATAAAACAACATCTCAAAGGAACTAGAAAGGAGACACTTTTAAAATTTTATAAAATAATGGCGGTTCCAACACTACTGTAAGGATCGGAACACTGGGTCTTAACCAAAAACCAGGAACGAAGAATAGAAACGTCAGAAATGAGGTTCCGGAGGAGTCTGGCTGGCTATACAATAATGGATCAAAAGCGAAGTGAGGATATACGAAGAGAACAGAATATATTCAAACTATTAGATAGAATTACACAATATAGAGATGAATGGATGGACCACATCAATAGAATGGATAACAATAGAATTCCGAAACAGATTCTTCATTACAAACCACTAGGACGAAGAAATGTTGGAAGTCCCAATAAAAGATGGATAGATCAATTCTAACATGAGATGGGAACAGACCAGCAGGTCTAATCCTTAATGCTGATGATGAGTTGGTTCTCCATCCTGAGATACAACAGTGGCGAAGTAAATAAACTCTTTTACTTCTTCTAAGTTTTCATCGTTAACCCTTAAATTCCTCCGATTATTTGTGAAAAGCACCACTTGGAGACGTGTTTTGTTGTTGAAGTGGGTCCAGCCTGAGCATTAGTACGTCAGGTCGCTCAACTCCTGACGACCTCACAGACTGTCCTTGGGTCACTCGGTCCCGGAGTCGGCGCTATTCCCACACCCAAAAGACCGCGCTTCCACCTTTTCCGAGCTTACTGATCTGGTGGTAATTCCAATTTCTTTTCCTCTTCTTTATGAGTAGTCTGCAGACGTCTATATTGCATTCTTTATAAAGAATGAGTATTTTTCTCGTCCGTCGTTGCCTTGTACGCAGCGGAACTGGATTCGATCCGCGGGCTGGACAAGATTTCTCGCTGAGATTTTTTTCTGGGCTTTTCCTCACCTGGAAGACCCATTTCGGAAAATTTTAGGGCCCAAATGGTTCACGAATATTATCTGATCATCACAATCATCCTTTCCATATTGACCTTGTTTAGTATGAATAAATGAGGGGATAGTGTGTTTGAAATGTTCATGTAGTCGTGGAGATGACCCGTGGCATTGAGCTGACCATTCATCCAATCCATGTCCTTGTGTGGTTAAAAATAATAATCGTTTATAATAAGAGTTAAATTCCTCTCTCGATAGGCCGTGACTCTGATAGGGCCCAGCTGGCCTAATGTATGTAAAAATACTTACAATTGTGAGGTTAAACTGTCAACCATTGCAAGCCGAAACTTACCTTGAAATTTCTTCCAGAAAAGTGTTGTGATGTACCAAGGCCGTGTCCAAAAATATCTGTCTATTTTAACTGCAAGCCACTAAAATCCAGTGCCAAGTCTCTAATTTAAACTAAACCATGGAGAAGTAATGCAAACGCTGAATTGGTAGATTGATTAACCCTCAAACCGCGCCCCATTCCGCTCTTACTCAAGCACGTAGTCCATCTGCTCCGTAGAATGGGTTGCCATTGCTGGATTCTGGCTTCGATTTCTGTGCCTTGCAGTTAAAAGCGGCAGATGTTTTTTTTGTACACGGCCTAGGTACATCACAACGCTTCTCTGGGGGAAATTTCTAGGTAGGTTTCGGCATGCAATGGTTGACAGTTCGCTTGTAAGGTAAAGAGAGAGAAATATTATTTTCTTCTGCAGACATTTATATAAAAAAAATAGTGTTCTATTACGACCAGCCTCATGGGCTAGTGGTCAGGTTTATGACTACAGTTCATGAGGTCCCGGGTTCGATTCCCGGTCAGACCATAGGCATTTTTCCTTAAAGGGAATTATTCTGGCGATTGGCGATAATCTGAAATTTAGGTTAAAGACTCTTCTGCCGTTGCTTCTTCTTCTTCCTTCCAAGTATTAGGCCAAGGCCTGTTACGATCCTATAGAAAATTTTCCCTCCAGCGTTTCATAGGACGGCCCAGAGATATTCGTCCTCTTGGTATATAATTATAAACAGCTTTGGGGATCCGATTTGAACTCATTCTTTCAAGATGGTGTTTCCAATTTAGTTGGTACTGTTTAATATATTCCAAAATTGGTGTAGTCTTCAATTCTTTTAAGATATCGGTGTTCCTTTTCCGATCCCATCTGGTGTAATCCGCTGTTCTGGCGTTTCATTATCATTTATCACCCATTTAATAACCCCTTATTAATTATTAATCTACGGCTTCTTAATCGTTCATCGGGGTCCACCGCTGTGGTCTCGAGGTAGCGTGCTGCCTTATCACGCAGCGGGCCCGGGTTCGATTCCCGGTCGGGACAGGCTCCTGGGTGAGTTTTTTTTCGGGTTTTTTCTCACCTGTAAGTTAAATGTCAGGAAGCTTAGGGTCCAATGTTCTCCGAAAATCATCCGGCCATCATCATCATCCTTATCATTATCCTTCACCGGTGTCGAAAGCAACGAGAAGCTACCACACCTATAATTTCCTAGTAAAGCTGCAAAGCATAGTCTGAAAATGCTATGATTGCAGTGAAAGACCTGCCCTCGGGCAGAATTACTATGGATGGGTGGATATCATCGGGATAACGTAACTCTGCCTTTTAGGTGCCCCATCCTAAGAAATTGATTACAATTCCGCCATTGCCAGGGGAGAAAACCAGAAATGTTATAGAAGATATCAATACTGGTAAAATTCATATCAAATTCCGTTGAGGTGAAGTCAACGAGTAGCGGAAGCTCAACCTGCCGAAGATAGAAGATAACTTCCGAAAGCACTCCAGTTAATAATATATACAATATTTTAACAAAGTTGAGGACGACGGCACCTACCAACAGGTACATTTTAATTTTTAACTTTCATTATAGAAGATAACCTGGCGGTATTGGACAAAAAAAGTGTTATATAATTGTCTTCTGCAGACTGTACTGCAAAAAGGTAAAATTAAATAAAATTAAATATCTCAGGTCTATTGCTTTCTCTGTTATAAACTTCGAAGCATAAAATGTCTCAAACACTGATAAAACTGCTCATCCCACTTGTCATACACGGTCCGTGCTAGTATCAAATATGAGCAACAAATGACAAATAAATGAATAACGTAAAACATTTTAATGGCATCCTCAATATTTTAGGCCATTAGTGTCATAATCAAAAGCAAAGCCGAAGAATAATGATTTATGATTTTATTCTCTGGTCTAGGTAATAAAATCATGACTCATAGCAAACAACTTGTAGGCACGGGGTAAAATCATGACTCACTGCAAAACACGTGCGAACGGTAGAATATAGCATTAGTTTCAGTATTCATTCTTCTGCAATTATGCGCACTTCAAATGCATGCTTACGCCATCACTATGTATAGGGAATGCCCGTATTTGACCTATTTTTATTATATACAACTTTCCTCATTAGAGGATTGCCTCAAGGACAAAGTGATACAAACAATTTTTTGGAATTGATGAAATACATGTTGTAAATACATTAAAAAAATTCAAGTTGTAGGCCTAATTGAAGTATACATACTATAAAAGTAAAAAGTAAAGTAAAGTGATCCCACAACAGACCCGGAGGCCCTTGGGGTAGTAGGAGGTTAAGGCTCCCACTTTTTTCTAGACAATCGGCACTTTATGTCAGCCGGGTTGTCAGCCCTGCGTGACGGCCGCCTTTACCCCCAGAACAAGCGTCTGGTACTCATTTCCGTTAGAGGCTGAGTCGACCCCAGGGCCATAATGCCGCCAGAGGGTTTGGGTCAGTTTAAAAATACTGACCCCAACGGGACTTGAACCCTCGACCCTCCGGCTTGTAGCTCAGTGCCTTAACCACTACGCTATGGCGTGCCCCTATACGTACTATAAGGTAGAAGTTTTGTAAATATGGTTTCCTAAAATTGAAATTGATCCTCTAATGTCAGCGATGGCAATTTTAGAAAGACACACCCTGTCCAAATTTAAGGAACAAGGTTGAACTTTCTTATATCAACAGAGAAAGGATGATCAGGTATTAAAATATTATAAAACGCTACCCAAAAAAACATATCCATCCATAGTAATTCATGCTATGCCTGCAGCTTTACTAGGAAATTATAGATGTGGTAGCCTCCCGTTGCTTTCCACACCGGTGAAGGATGATGATGATGATAATGATGATGGCCATATAATTTCGGGGACCGTTTGGGCCTTAAATTTTTCCTGACATTTGTCTTACAGGTGAGGAAAAACTTCGATAAAAACCTCACCCAGAAAAACTGCCCCGACCGGGGATCGAACCCGGGCCCGCTGCGTGACAAGGCAGCACGCTACCTCGAGACCACAGCGGTGGACATATAGACAGTAAAAAAGGCATTCCTATTTTTAACAGCAATATTATTTACAAAGAAAATTTCAAAAGTCATCTCGATGGACGTGTGGTAGGCCAAGGCCACACTAGGATTTTTTTCGGGGTTCTCCCTTTCCCGAATTTCATCCCACCAACACTCTCCATACCTTTTCCCTCCCCACCATTCCATCTCATCTTCATTCATTTAATATCACCATTCACCTCATTTCATGTCATATATAAATAGGCCCTAACCTGGTTTAGGGAACTACATGTGGTTATGGCGATTAATGAGGTGCACACTCATATACTTCCTCATGACTCCGAGCCTATGTAACAACTAAGGGCAGAATAGGCTCCACCCTCGTGATTGTAGCCTCGTCTCGAGCCCTTGGGCCCATCCAAATACAAATGAGTCATGCATGACGTGTGTCGAACCAGGAACACCATAACAGGCTATATATCACCGAGAGTAGAATTTATCTCATTCATTCCATAAAGTAAACATAGGTAAATACAATGTACCTAAAATAAGGTTACCGTATGTGGGTCCTTAATGGTAGGCTACGTTGTAAATTAATACAATGTGTTTCATCAGACCAATAACAACGCAATTTTGTAGTTTGTCACACAATATAAATTCCAGAAATGTTTTAAATCGGCATCACAATGAAATGATCAGGCAGCGACTAACTTGCACACTCTCTATCACGTTCACTTGTGTGTTAGCGGGTTTTTGTGATAAGTTGGCTACCCTGTCTTAGCAATGACAAATACACACATTTTACATTGCAAATATTCTGATTTTAGGTTATTTGAGTTCAACTTCTCACTTCATTTTAAGGCATTTTTCACGTGTTTTTTTAATTGATTTTATTAAACACAATGTGTACATTTAGAGTTTTCACCAGTCTTTTGTAATTTTGGTGAGAGGCTCAGTTCTGCTTTGGCATTACATTAGGTGGTACCTGGAGCATGGCTCGTCGCAAAGCTTACATCTGCAGTCCTCCTTCGGGTCGTGGTATGACGGATTCTGACATATTTTCCAGTGGAAACCATGCGCGGCGAAGCGTGTGATAGGTGGCGAAGTTTGGAAGTTCGGTCCTTTCCACACATCAGTTTTCATCGTTTCTGTGTCCATTATTTCCATCGGTATTTCATTGGCTTTGTTTTCTCTCTCTTTGATGGCGTCTTTATATGCCTGGGTTTCTGGTAGATTGAAGCGAAGCTTGATGTCCTCAATGAAGTAGGATTCACGTGCTATTCTGTAGGCGTAGCTGTTTCTTGTGTACTTTGAGAGTGACAAGGCCCTCTTGAGATATCTGGCTTTGACATTCTCCAATTTCTTGAGGTTTTTCGCTGTTTCTTTCAGGTAATCATTCATATACTGGAACAATAAATTGTGCTTTACCGTTTTTTTAAATGTGGATTTATGTTGGTGGCATGATGCCATAAAATCTCCAAAAAATCCTTAAAAACTAATACCATAAACTTTTATCATAGAGTTTAATTAGACTACAACAACGGAATAATTAAAAAATAAAATTACGAAAAAAAGTTTGTATAGTGTAACATAAGCAGCAAAGTACAAACAGGGCAAGAAGGACAAAAAATGGTTTCCTAATGTATGAAAGATCTTGAATGTTATGGCTGAAGACTTACATATTTTCTGATGGCGATCAATAAAAATGCATTTTACCATAAATTGATGATATTGGTGACTTGAAGTATAAAAATTGTAAAACTACAAATTAAGCACATTGAATTATTTTATTAAGGAGTATTAATACATGGCAATACAAATCACAATATCGATAATATGTGGCAATATACAGTTTGCCAACAATTCTTAAAAAACATAAATCATTTATTTATGAATTATTCATGGCATCGCAGTCCCGAATATCCAAGTCAGACTGAACATGTTCCTTTATTTATTTGAATAGTATAAACTGACTTTCGTAGTGAAATAATGAACATTGCGACCGCTAGAGCGATTTTTAAATTTTTGCTACAGGTGAATTGCTACATCTAATTGTTCGATTTTGCGGTTAACGAACTTGGCCTTACTTGTTTAATTAACGGACACACACATGCACACACACACGCACACACACACACATATATATATATATATATATATATCCATCCATAGTAATTCTGCCCGAGGGCAGGTCTTTCACTGCAATCATAGCATTTTCATACTCTGCTTTGCAGCTTTACTTGGGATTTGTAGGTGTGGTAGCTTCCCATTGCTTTCCGCACCGGTGAAGGATGATGATGTTAAGGGTGATGATGATGATGATGATGATGATGATGTTGGCCATATGATTTCGGGGACCGTTTGGGCCTTAAAGTTTTCCTGACATTTGTCTTACACGTGAGGAAAAACCCCGATAAAAACCTCACCCAGAAAAACTGCCCCGACCGGGGACTGCGTGACAAGGCAGCACGCTACCTCATATATAGGCTATATATATAGGTATGTAGGGCCTATATATACATTTCGGTCATGATTAATTTTAGTGTCTACTTTATAGGATAGGTGAAGATCTGTAAACAATTTTTTAAAAAATAATTTCATTAGAACAGCATCAAAAACTTAATTCCTTCGGAATTCGGTAAAATATTATATAGGGTTTCCAGTATAAAACCGGACACTCTGCGGCTGGCAGAGTGAAATGCGGACGAGGAGAGAGCGCAGCCTGACGGGTGAAACCCCGTGAGGCGTGTCCGGTTTTATATTGGAAGCCCTGTATATTAGCAATGTGTAAAAAATAGCCCATTAGGCCTACTACGTTTAAGGAAAGGTAAGGGAGGTTAAAACAAAATTACGTAACAAAACTTTTACAGATGCAACTTTTCTCACGTTCAAAAGTATTCTTAAGAATTGACTTTCAGACTCCCATTTAGCTAATCCACAAGTGACCAAATGAACAAATATAAAAAAAAATATGAACAAATATATCTGCACAGATAAGGTGTTCAAAACGCCTTCCATTAAATTAAATGCACAAATGATTTCTACGTATTAAGAAAATAATAATACAAAATTCTAAAATGTTTACAAATAATCTCTGTAACTTCAAATTCATCGGGCCCGGGATCGAGGTACCAAGTTGTATGTGATATGTGGGACTGTCAATTAACTTTGTTCAAAGCCTGATTTGCCTTTCAACTTGTTGCAGACACCGCAGTTAGAACACAACTATAGATCCCCGGTCGGGACAAGTTTCCTACATGATTTTTTTTCAGGGTTTATTCTTACAAGACAAATATCAGGAAATTTTAAGGCCTAATGGTCCTCGAATATCATCTGGACGTCATAATCATCGTCATATTCGCCATGTTTAGTGTATGAATCTGTGTTTGAATGGTATGTTTCGTCTCAATTGTATGTTACCTGGACGAGGCCCTGGTATTGAGTTGATCCCTCACTCAGGGGAGGCCATCCATGTCCTTGTGTGGTGGTCAAAAAAGGATGTGTATGACCATAGTTTAAAATTCCTTTCCCGACAGGTCGTACAACTTTAAGGGAAGTTGTTAGTAAATGCATGCAAAAAAAAAAACATACATGCAACAAGATTCTTATAGTATCCATAAATCACGAACCGTTTATCAGATCACTTTAAAAATTTTTATGTAGTGTCTGTACACATAGAACTTTAAAATGGGCTAAGAAAAGAGATTTTATAGTGCAGTGTATGGTAGAAAAAAAAATTACTTAGAGATGACTTTTTAATTTTTTCATTGATCACCATGATATAGGTGCACTTCATTTTATTTATACTGCTTCAATGTGAATGCAATTTTAGGAGATTGTTAATAAGCAGTACTATTCACCTTGCCACAATTTATTATTTTACTACAATATTATTATCACAAGGGGTATGCAAACTATATCATACGAAAAATAAATAATATATAAATACAAAAAATAATGGAAATTCAATATTTTGAGGAATAATTACATAAAATGTGGCTAGACAGGTTCCATCTATATCCACAAATGTGCTCTGAAAGTTTTATTGATATAGCTTAAGTAGTTACTCAGAAACGTGTACCTAAAGTATAAAAATGTAATTTTAGAGAAGGAAAAGAAAATGACATAGGCCTACATGATCTAACCATGTAGCACAGGGTTTTAAATCCAGGCATATAAACAAGTCAAATGATTCAGTAACATATATAACCCATATATCAAAATTTTCAGGAGACTTTGCTCTATTGTATAAACCATTTTTTTCCCCATTTTTGACCCACATAACTACCAACTTTCCTTAAGGGCCGGGTGGCATATAAAATTTAGCTATAACACTATAAGATTAAACTGAGTAATGGAAATAATGGATCTTAAGTTATGGTAAATAATGTGAAATAAAATTTACAATATTGTTTATATGTATAATCGTTTCATTGTGGCGTTTATTGCCGACAAGTTAACAGATATCTTGAGGAAGTCAAACATTTGCTGAGCCGTCAAGAAGAAGCTTAGCATGAATACAAATTATTTCCTTCTGTCGGCAAATTCTGATCAACACAACAGCATTGAATTTGTATTATTATCGAACCAAGGTCATCGCACTTCAGATCTTACAAATAAACTATCCAAAAATGAGGAATCGAGTTGTCCAATACTTATCATAGGACTGTACCGAACATGCCACTGCAACGGACAAAATAAAAATTACCTCTGACTTCTTAGATCAAACTGAATGCAAACTGAACGTTTTGAGCTGATAACTTCCAGGGAGTATATGTAAATTGCAGTCTTAATTGATTGCATAGAGGACGCTAAGTAGTCCTGAGACCGCATAGTTTCAGAATACAACATAACACTAACGATAACCTCTATGGTGAAAGGCCTAGCAATAGTTGAAGACCGCCAGAATGTCATTAAAAAGTTCTCGTCTTGTTTGTATCTTTCTTTTTTTATTAGGAAACTTGCGAAGAATGTTTCCCGACATTTGTCTTGCAGGCGATAAAAATCCCCGAAATAACCTCATCCAGGAAACTTGTCCCGACAGGGTTCCCAACCAGGATTTGTTGCATACGAGTCAACGATGTTACCCCGAGGACACAGCGGTGGACCACACACACAAACAAACACACACGCGCACACGCACACAGCACGCGCACATATACACACACAAACCCACGCACACACACACAAAAACACACGCGCGCGCGCGCAAAAACACGCACACACAAACAAACAAACAAACAAACACACACACAAACATACATACAAACACACACAAACAAACACACACAAACAAATACACATACAAACACACATGCAAACAAATACACAAAACAAACAAACAAACAAACAAACAAATGCAAACAAGCAAACAAACAAATACAAACACACAAACAAATGAACACACACAAACAAACGAAGACACAAGTACAAACACACACACACAGACACACACACACAGACACACACACACACAGACACACACACACACACACACACACACACATATATATATATATATATATATATATATATATATATATATATATATATGCGTGCAGGTTGCAAAACATGTAGGCCTATCCTAAAGAAAACCTACCATAACAAATTTAACACTGCGGATTCCATGGTTCCATTTACGATTTTCATTAGAAAGTATATGTATTTGTATCAAAATTGATCAGTGTCATACATTTTGATACAATATTGATTCAACCTTTGCCTTGGTATGGTCAGTCGAGACCCTATACTACACTCACTTCTGGTTCCTTGAGCTTATAAATACTAATCCGACCTAGGCAAGTGGATTTTAAAGGCTTGAAATAAGAACCTTAATAACAACATTTATCAGCTGATTCAAATTCAGAATTGAATTATTGGCCACAAAAACACGCACACACAAACAAACAAACACACAAACACACATACAAACAAACAAACACACGTAAACAAAAACAAACACACAAACAGACAAACAAACAAATACAAACACAAAAACAATGCAAAGAAATGTAAGGAGTTCAGGACTATCAGCTTGATATCACACTCTGCAAAGATTCTCCTGCGAACACCAAATCGACGTTTGCGTTCTACGATGGAAAGCGAATTTGAAGAAGAACAGTTTGGCTTCAGGAAGGGAAAGAGTACAAGAGATGCAATTGGATTGATACGAACGATAGGAGAAAGATATATAGAAAAAGATAAAGACGTGTATGCAGTATTTGTTGACCTGGAAAAGGCCCTTGACAGAGTAAATTGGAATAAACTCCTGAAGATCTTGAAAAAATTGGCGTGAGCTGGAAGGAGAGGAAGCTCGTAAGTAGTCTTTATATGAAACAGCGAATAAAAGTGAAGATAGGAGAAGAAATGTCAGAGGGAAGAGAAATTGGAAGAGGGACGAGGCAAGGATGTCCTCTATCACCTACCGTTTTCAACATCTACCTGGAAGACCTAATGAAGAACTGCTTCAGTAATAAGGGAGGCGTAAACATGGGAGGAAGAAAAATAAAGTGCATAAGATTTGCTGAGGATATGGCTTTGCTAGCAGAAGATGCAATGACATTGAGGAACATGCTGATGGAGCTGAATGATAAGTGCGAGGATTATGGGATGAAGATAAATATAAATAAGACAAAGGCCATGATTATAGGAAAGAAACAAAGGAAGATAAACATGAAGATTAAAGATGAGGCCATTGAGCAAGTGGAGAACTTCAAATACTTGGGTTGTACTATAAGTAGTAACATGAACTGCAGTCAAGAAGTAAAGCAGAGGATAGCAATGGCGAAAGAAGCTTTCAACAAGAAGAGAAGCATTTTCTGCGGACCTATGGCAAGAGAAATAAGAAAGAGGCTAGTGAAGTGTTTTGTGTGGAGTGTAGCATTATATGGTGCAGACGTGGACATTACGACGGAATGAGGAAAAGCGACTGGAAGCTTTTGAGATGTGGATATGGAGAAGAATGGAACGTATAAAATGGACAGACAAAGTAAGAAATGAAGATGTGCTAGACAGAGTGGGTGAGTGGGTGAAAGAAGAACAATGCTGGAACTCATAAAGAAGAGGAAAAGAAATTGGATTGGCCACTGGCTAAGAAGAACCTGCCTGCTGGAGGATGCTCTAGAAGGAATGGTCAACGGAAAGAAAGTTAGAGGCAGAAAAAGACATCAGATGATAGACAATATTAAAATAAATGGTTTGTATGCAGATACAAAAAGGAAAGCTGAGTCAAGGAAAGAGTGGAGAATGCTGAGTTTGCAGTGAAAGACCTGCTCTTGAGCAGAACACTATGAATGAATGAATAGAACAACAGTGCGCATGCGCCAGAGTTTATAGAGCCAACGATAACCCACAATCGAACCACATATCGATTATCATGCTCGATTACTATCCGTCGCTATGAAATTTAAATGACCAATATTTGCAATAAGTCTCCAAATCTATGTTAAAAAAATATATTAACAATATTAAAATTACCAAACGCTTATTAAAAATGGGTGTACACTTACTCATCACTCCCTAACGCTGATCCAACCAGCGATAACCTAAAACAGCGATAGAAAAATCATAGATAAGGTAATATACTCTGTGGAGAAAATAGCAGTTAGCATCACAATATTGTCTAACAGTGTCATAATATCGTGATTTGCATATTTAAATAAATACTTCAAAATTGTCTAATAATGTTATAAAAATTGTTTGAAAAAAGTTTAAAATATTAAATAATGTTAGTAAATACAAAAGAAGAGCTATAGTTTACAACAATATAACCGAAAAATCAAGCGCTAGTAAAAGTGCAGTTGAGCCTCACAAAACAAACAAATACAAACACACACAAACAAACGAACACACAAACACACACACACACACACACACACAAGAACAATCAAACACACACACACACACATATATATATAGGCCTATATATGTATATATATATATATATATCTATATATACAACAAAAACTTAGAACAAAAACTTATGTCGATAGAAATGCATTTCTTGAGGAGAGCAGCAAGATGTTCAAATTCAGACAAAATAAGAAATACTGTCATAAGAGAAAAAATGAATATTAATTAATCAAAAGTAGATTACATACGGTATAAGTAATTAAATTGGTATGGACACGTACGACGAATGCAAGAAGAAAGATTACCCGGGAAAACATTGGAATGGTGTCCATCTGGAAGAAGGAGGAGAGGAAGACCTAAAAACTCGTGGATGCAGGAAATAAGAACTGGAATGAGAGCAAGGGGACTGGAGGACATGGATTGGATGGAGAGAGACGAGTGGAGAAGAAAAATAAAACTTTAGGCACAGAAAGATGTGTAAACATTAAAATTCGGTATATAAATAAAATATACACACACATGCACAGGAGATCACTCTGTACTGCGTGCAGGTTGTAAAACGTGTACCCTAAAGAATACCTACCATAGCAAATTTAACATTCCATGGCTCCATTTACGATTTTCATTAGAAAATATATGTATTTTTATCAAAATTGATCAGTGTCATACATTTTGATACAATATTGATTCAACCTTTGCCTTGGTATGGTCAGTCGAGACCCTATACTACACTCACTTCTGGTTCCTTGAGCTTATAAATACTAATTCGACCTAGGCAAGTGGATTTTGAAGGCTTGAAATAAGAACCTTAATAACAACATTTATCAGCTGATTCAAATTCAGAATTGAATTATTGGCCATACTTTATTTATTTAGTCTGGTGGAGATAAGACCATGTGGCCATTTCTTCCACTCACCAGGACAAACATTAGAATATTGTATTGCAAGCCCATGTTTTCCCTTTACAGAGATTTAGGCGCTCTCCCTCTACAGGGAAGAATTTGAACCATACTAATTTAGTTACACTTGTTTTCGTATAGATGTCATTTTGAGTGGTCCGTGGTCAGCGTTCCGCCTCATACTGATATCTAGGAAACCAAGGTAGTACTAGGACGGGAAAATTCGATAAATTTTGCTTAGAGGCCTTTTCATTCAGGCTTAAGGATTTTTTACGAGCCTGAAAATCTTCAGACTCGGGACCCACGGCTTAAAGCCCCTCCCGGAGGACTTGCTCCTTGGATTTTTCCGTAGCAATCACAATTAACTCTAATATTAAATAGGCCTTCTAAATGAAAATTTTATCACTAAGATAATTAATTGTATAAGATTGGTATCGGCAACACGATAATGTTAATGACTTTTTAACTCATGCCCCAAATGGGAGTCAATGACCAATCACATTTCAATTGATTTTGATTCACAACCAATCACAGTCGTTTTTCACCTCGATTTTATCAGTTTAATTTTATCATATTAAAATCAAGCTCCTCCTTTTTATAATTCTGAATAGGCCAGAGCATTATTTTGCAGTGACTGACTCTCTAAGAAATACGACTACCAGATTGTAAATATAGTGCACGAATGTAAACAGATACTGATTGCGGGATATAATAGAAAAACATCCGTAGTAATTGATTATACCACAATAAAAAGAAACCACTGTTTTCACTGACTTAGACGTATTATTTCCCAGGAATTTACGTTCCAGAAAAATATAATTTACATCATAAGACATCAAAAATTAATTAATAACCTATAATGTTGGTTATAAACAGTTTGATGTGTTTCATTTTTTCTCCACTAGGGTGCATTCTTATAATATTGCGATCCTTTGGCAATAAATAACATGATCTGGTTGCAGTGATGAACAAATGAAGCGTAACAAACGTTTTTCATTTGATTTCAAACATTGCCATTTACATTAAATATATAAATATTTTAGAATAACTATATTTAAATAATGATTTGTAAGTAAACAACTTAATTTTATTCGTTAAATAGTCCTAACAAATGCCACTCTTGATTTCCAAATTCTCTAGATAAATTGGAAATCACTATTGGCATTACTTATGATAATTAAAATTAACACTAAAACTAATAATACATTGTACACAAGCAAGATAAATTAAAATTATTGGTAGATTGTCTCTATCTAATGTATATAAAAATAATGAGATATAATACATTAATTTGTCGGCTATACAATAACAACTGAAAATATTTGTTAATCTTAATAATATTTTCATTAAATAAATTAGAAAATATTATTAATTATCAAAAGAATACTATCAACGCGATGTTACGTAGATTTAAATTGTTAGAAGCTTAGTTTTAAAAAAAAATCTAACTAATCCTCAATTCCGGCCGGATAGGAGATTTTAAACTTCCGCCTTGGGTCTTGGTGTGCATCACCTGTTTGTGTTGTCTTCAGGGGTATCTCAGGGATACTGGTAATTATAGATCGAGGGTGGAAGTTTACCTACCAACTATGTCTGATCACGATCAAAAAAATATAATGTTCCAATATCTCCATGATTAGTTGAAAATAATCATGATATTAGTTAGTAACAGTGGATTACGAGAAAGATTGTAAATATTTTAACGAGTGAAAAACAGACACTGAGAACTTGTTTCACTCTCTATGTGGTACAGAGTGCCCACTCCTTGCATTTAATCGACTGTCCAAGGGTATTTTGGCTTGCAAGACCCATTGAAGGCATAAATATGTAAGATTTTTGGAGCATTTGTCCAGATAGCTGAATATTTGCATTTTTTCATCTTTATATATATATATATATATATATATAAATATATATATATATATATATATATATATATATATATATATATATATTCCACCGCTGTGGTCTCGAGGTAGCGTGCTGCCTTGTCACTCAGCGGGCCCGGGTTCGATCACCGGTCGGGACAGTTTTTCTGGGTGAGGTTTTTATTGGGGTTTTTACTCACCTGTAAGACAAATGTCAGGAAAAACTTTAAGGCCCAAACGCTACCTCGAGACCACAGCGGTGGACACGTAAGATATAAGCAATTAAATTGGTATGGGCATGTACGACGAATGCAAGAAGAAAGGTTACCCAGAAAAAAAAATTGGAATGGTGTCCACCCGGAAGAAGAATGAAAGGAAGACCTCGAAACTCGTGGATACGGAAAATGAGAACCGGAATGACAACAAGAGGACTGGAGGGCATGGAGTGGATGGACAAAGACGAGTGGAGAAAGAAAATAAAACTTTAGGCACAGAAAGATCTGTAAACATTACAAATCTGGTTTATAATTAAAAAATATTATTATTATTATTATTATTATTATTATTATTATTATTATTATTATTATTACTTACTCACTGGGACTATCGAACCCGTAGGTTCATGGCCGCGCGGACATAAGCTCTCCATACATCCCTATCCTGAACTAATGCTTTTCAATCATTCACTGTATAATCTACTCATTCTTGGTCTACCAACTGGGCGTTTTCCCTCTGGTTTCGTACAAGAAGCTTCCATGCACGT
>JASPKZ010003509.1:0-80988 GCA_030220185.1 Diploptera punctata
AACCTCGTGTCTATTTGCTGCAGTCGTTCCAGTTGAGGTCCTAAGCTGTTCTGCAGCCACCGATACACCCTCTCCGAGGCTAACCTGGATACCCAAATTATTGTACTTACTCTTTATAAAACATGTTTCCGATTAACAATATTAACGTAAAATAATTATTCCGAATCACATAAAACGGGCAGTAAATTTTGCTCAATATCTCTTGGTTTTTTATCTTTGTTTCAATAGATTATGAGCATATTTGGCAATTATACCTTCATTAAAGTATAAAATTATAGAATATTTACCTAAAAGGTCCGTCTCCTCAACTATTATCAGTTTTTTTTTTCTGCAAATAACTACAGTAAGAATAGTTGAGGAGACGGACATTTTAGGTAAATATTCCATAATTTTATACTTTAATTTTGAATAATACCTCAACGGAACATATCGTGAATCTTGTAAAAGTCAATTCTAACTTTCAAAAATATTGATTTGCTAAGTTGAGGGCTTAAATAATACAGAAAATAATTTTATCGAGAGGTGGCTCAAACGGTAAAATTTGAGACTTCTATTCAGGAGGTCCCAAGTTTAACCAGTCAACTTGAGATTTTCCTTGGCTTTTCCCAGTCGTGGAAGCAAATGCCGGGTTGGGACTTTATTATCAGGACCAATTACGTAGGCTTTACTATTAAAATAAAAAAAAACATACGCGATGTGACCTTATACTTTGAAGTATTTTTAAATAAGAATTTAAAAAAGTTAAGAACAAAAAATGATCCGTTAAAGAAATGCTGTAACTACTTAGAGAATGAGATTTAGTTTCATTGCTAATAATTAATTAATTATTCAATTCACAATATATTATTAAAATGATTTACAAAACTAAGACTACTTCAATCTGAATGGGCCATTATATTAATCTAAATCTTTAAAATTAACTAAATAAAATTATAATTTCACATGAGTTCTAGAAAACATGTGAAATGTGACAGTAACGTATTATTAATATGTTTAAGTTGTGTTTTCCTATCAAACGAATATATATTATTATGTAGATCCAATTAAACGAATTAAATTTTATTTCAAGTAAAATATTTTGTAATACTCAATTGTATGGTCTCTAAACGCTAATTTAATTTGGCTATTTAACTCATGCCCCAAATGGGAGTCAATGACCAATCACGTTTCAATGATTTCAGTTTTACAACCAATCAGAGTCGTGTTTCACCAAATATTTATCAGTGTTATAATTACCATATTAAAGAAAGCTCCTCCTTACAATATTGCGTTCCTTTGGCAATAAATAGTATGATCTGGTTGCAGTGATAAACAAATGAAGCAGTAGAAGCGTACCTATCGTTTCTCATTTGTTTTCAAACATCGCCGTTTACATTAAATATATAAATATTTTAAAATAACTATAGTTAAATAATGATTTGTGAGTAAACAGCTTAATTTTATTCGTTAAATAGTCCTAACAAATGCCACTCTTGATTTCCAAATTCTCTAGATAAATTCACTCCTCACTTCGTGAGTCGTGAATTTATCGATAATTTGGAAATCACTCGTGGCATTACTTATGATAACAATTAATTAACGGCTTCAAACTCTAACACGGCAAATACAATTTAAAAAATAAAAACATTTAATTCTAAGCTACATTAACGATTATTCCTAAATTAAACTTGATATTTATTATTTTTATCTCCGTGACTCTCTTCAGTCTGTAACTAAATTTATTATATTGTGAAGTGAACTGTGAGCTCTAGTTGATTTTCATAATAAAATTATATTACGGTGATTGATTCATTATTTTCAATGTTTAATTAAATGTAACTGCAGTCCAATGTCTTAACTTTAAACTACATAAATCAAACTATAAATTACATTTAATCGCTAAAAGTATTTTAAGTCAGAAGTTTGCTCTTAAAATTCATTTTTCCTTATTTTCCTTATTTTAAACAATACATACAGGTAACGAGTATTTAAGTAATATTTAATACAATTGTGTGTGTGTGTATATATATATATATATATATATATATATATATAGATGTTATAACTGTATTTTTGACATTTGGCAATGAAGACAAATATGATATGAAAAGAAAAATGAATGCTTGAGTCGGGATTTGAACCCGAGTCTCTAAACTCTGTAGGTTTAGCGCTCTAACGACCTGAGCTACCCAAGAATTCCAACACAAACATACATGTATAAGAAAAAGACCTGAGCTATCCAAGAATTCCAACACAAACACATTTTTTCTTATACATGTAGTACTCTCAATTGAAAATACTACATGTATAAGAAAAATACCTGAACTACCCAATAATTCCAACACAAACATACATTTCTCAATTGAGAATACTACATGTATAAGAAAAAGTGTATGTTTGTGTTGGAATTACTGGGTAGCTCAGGTCGTTAGAGCGCTAAACGTACAGAGTTTAGAGACTCGGGTTCAAATCCCGACTCAAACATTCATTTTTCTTTTCATATGATATATATATAAAATGTATGGAGCGATGATCAGGCTAGCAATGCATGGTAGTGCGATTTGTGGTTTCCAAAGAACGGAAATACTAAATAAGGTATATACGCATTCTCTAAAATATATTACAGGACTTAGTAAGGCCGTTTCTAACTGTGGAATTTTATATGAATTTGGGTCATTCCAGGACGACTTAAACTGTAAAATTCGTGTACTCATATACTGGTTGCGAGTAATCCAAGGTGAACAAACAATGCTTAGAGCAATTTGTTACGACCACAAAATTAAAAACATAGATGTTAAATTTTGGGCAGACAAGGTCAGGAGAGAACTCCAAAAGATTGGAATGGGCCGGATATGGGAAAAAGGGACTGAAAATCGCAAGAACGTGTGGAGAAAAATAAGGAGGAGGTACTTAGATATAAACTAACACGTGAAAATCGCAAGAACGTGTGGAGAAAAATAAGGAGGAGGTTACTTAGATATAAACAAACAAGATACTTTAGCCGAATGCACAGGAAAACGCTCACTGTGTTTACAAAGAGACCTAAAACACGTCTGGGGAAAAGAATCGTATATAGGACTCAACCTAGGATTTAAAGAGAGATCAGGGCTTGCTTGGTTTAGGCTAGGGGCATGGTACCTAAAACTTGTTTTAAACTACAGGGTGTACATAAAATAATGAAGCGATTTTAAAGGAGTTAAATTATACTTAACTAAGTATGACAAAAACAAAACTTATGTAACATGAAATCGTAATATCTCCAGTTTGCATTATATGTTCATAGGTGTTTATTGTGAGCCCTGTTTGCTACACGACACACATCCTCCTACCTGTAGGCTAATTCTTCCCATACATTAATAAGCATGTCTGGGTTGATGGCAGCAACGGCTTCTCCAATCCTGTCTCTCAACTCGGACAGGTTAGCAGGAAATGGAGGCACGTAGACTCTGTCATTTACAAAATCCCAAAAAGAATCGCATGGGGTGAGATCCGGTGATTATGGTGTCCACTGGAGATACGCACTGTCATCTGGACCATAAAGACCAATCCAGTGATGACAATATGGAAGATCTTACGAAAACGCTTACATATGTGACCCTACCGTTTACAAAAGTTACAGGCTTTAAAGCATACTGATTACGCTGACTTTGTGCTTGAAATTTTGCAGTAGCAACATTCTCATCAGACACTCTAGGTCGTCCTACACTTTTGCCTTTACACAGACAACCGGTCGTTGCGAACTGATTATGCCATCGACGGATGTTTTTGGTATTGGGGGGGATCACGATTAAACTGCCTACAAAACACGCGCTGAACTGTCACAACTGATTTACAACTCTCACACTGTAAAACACAAAACATTTTCTATCGAGGAATTGTCATCTTTGTTATTATTGTTGCTATAGGAACAAAACAAAATAAAGATATCCGCTCACTCATCAACTAAAAACCATCTTCTTTCCTGTTTGATTTCAGTCTACCCACAACTTTCTACGCCTCTTCTGAGTGATAATATTCTTACTTGAAACTAATATATTCTTTCATGTACAGACGGCATGTCTTTCTAATCAAAACAGAAAACCGTATAGAAAAATCTATGAAATATTACTTATATACTAACATATTAATAAACTTTACTCTAGCAACTTTTTTATTGCATATATCTACATATACATCATAACAAAACAATTGAATAAATTATTGAATTAATGAATATATGAATGGATGAATGAATGAATAAGCTGCAAGTAAATATAGAAGTAATTGGTTATCATTCAGTTTGTTTGATCATACATGTCGGAAAGGAACGCAAGTAAGTTAATTAAAACAATTTAATATTATATATTTACTTAATAACGGCGAAAAGAAGCAATAAAACAAATTACTATACAGTGTTTTGGAAATTGATAAAAAAGCAATGTTCGACCTTTAAAGGGTTCATTAAAAGAAGCTCTAATACTCCAATTAGCAGAGAATTAGCTCATTAAATGACCAGCATCCATGGATTAACGAGTGGATTATATACATGTGTTCAGCGCACACACATAAAAACAGTATCATTATTCTCGTGTGTAATTTACTGGTAATAAAATAGCCAGACTCTCTGATGCTTTTAAAATGCTTTTAGTTGCAGGCATTGAAACTCTAGTACGTCACAAATAAATATGAAAAAATGACCATAATGAACATAAAAAATTTAAACATACAAAATGTCTCGCTGTCGTATTTTGTGGTATTCTACCCACGCGTATTCTTCAATTCATTATTTCAATAATAATTAATAATAATAATAATAATAATAATAATAATAATAATAATAATAATAATAATAAACATCATTGACTTCATGAAGTGGCTAAATTCAAATACCTAGATACAGCAATCACAAATAGGAATGAGATGCACAAAGTTATTAAACATAGGCTCAATTCTGGAAATGCATGCTATTATGCATTACAGAGATTCTTGTAGTCCAAACTCCTTTAAAAGAAGTTAAACTGAAAAACAAATATATATATATATATATATAACTGTTATTCTGCCAGTTATATTATATGGATGCGAAACATGGACTCTTAATTTAAGGGAGGGAAGGACATTACAAGTATTTGTGAATACAGTTCTTACAAAATGTATTGGCCTAAGAGAAATGGACAGACAGGTGAATGGATAAGATTACGTAACAATGAGATACATGGTCTTTATAGGAAGCCAGATACAATAAGAAGAGTTAATTCTACTAGACTGTAATGGGCAGGACTTGTGGCACAAATGGGGAATGAGGCGCATGAAAACGTCTTGTAGGAAAACCAGAGGGAAAAGTCCAGTTGGTAGACCAAGAATGAGGTGGGAGAATAACAATCTTGATTTGAGGGAAGTAAATTATACAGAAATTATTTGGAAAAATATCTCAGGATAGGGATGTATGGAAAGATTATGTCCGCACGGCCATGAACCTACGTGTTCGATAGTGCCAGTTAGTTAGTTATTTAGTTGTTTAGTTAATTAGTTGGTTAGTTATACTTCATGAATAGGCCGATTCATCCGTTCCGCCTCTAGAATTTATATCTGCTCTCACCAACTTTGTTTTTGGTCTTCCAATTATCTTACCCTTGATATGTACCTACTGTATATTATTGCAATGGAATTCATCTCGGTTGCATTTGTTATATACGTAAGTACCATGCTCGTGATCCCTGGAAATGCAACTTTTTGACTGTAGCAGAGAGAAGCGGATCAGACTTTATATTAAGAGAGCACATCCGTATAAGAAAAGCGGGCAGGTTTTTTAGGCCTCAAGACTAATTTCCACTAAACGTATTCAGCGATGGATTGGTTATCCATCCTGAAGACACTTCACCGAGCTCAAAATCTCCACAATAATAACAATAACAATAATTTAAGTTCGAAAATAGAAATCCCAATCATAACTTTGGTCCCTAGATTATAATAACACAACAAATGTTTGCTAAGAACTACATTCTTTTTCTACTATTTAATATTTTCTACTACTTCACGTAATATAAGTTTTAAAACGTACTAGCCCAATTAACATATTTCATAAGTTTAATTATTTGCATGTCCACACTCAAAAATCAATTAAAATGTAAATAAATACTTAATAAATATTTTAAAGTTATAATGATAATTTGTGAAATTCGAGTCAATATTGGTGAAACTGAAATTTAGTTGGTCACCAGTATCTCATATGAAACATCAAGACAAGTAGATACTTTTGTCGCATTTAACACTAGCAGCAAACATGATAATATTGTCAGCAATGAACCTAGTCTAACAGCTGGATGGTTAATAGATAGGCCCCCTTATATCGATAAAACCAACCGAGTTGGAACAAATTCAATGCAAGCTTTAGAGACCTAGCGAGCTGACTCAAAGAGTATCATAATAGACTCTTCTTGTTCGGGAGGTTCTGGATTGAAATCCCGGAACCTATCAATCTGACTAGATCATTTTATACTTAAATTAAACTTGAATTACTGCAAATCACATTACAATTTCAATTGAGGTACATACGTCCAGCGAATACAACTGAAGATTTTATATTCCGTTTTTGACGATTTAGATTATATAAGAGTGAAATTTTGAAATAAATTGATTAATAACGGAAACATTAAATTCAATGTATGTCAACTAAATGCAGAGAGAACGGCAAAGAGCGAAATGATTAGGAGAAGAGAAAAATATATCTAGTAACAGCAATAGAGAATATACCCGTATTTGGGATTGGTTTAGAAGCGAACAAGTTAATTTGCTTTTCTGTCACTTAATCGAAATTCCATTGTGTTAACGCTGGTGTTCTCAGTTAAACAAACCAACCACATTAGCGTTGTGAATGGAATTGTAGAATCAAACACACAAAGTACTTTCTGTAGAAAACCTCATGTACAACCCATCACAGGATATAATTAAGTAGGTGGGTGAAATAAATAAAGCAATACGTATTCACTAGAAAGTTATCGTTCATTCCAAAATCGAATGGGTTAAAATGATAATCCAAACACAAAATGTAGAGTTTTAATTTTGAAAGTTTAATAAAGCTTAATGGTCATAACGGCTTATTTAAAATATTCAAACGGTCTTCCAAGTGCATTAGTAGCATTTTACTAATCAAACATCCAGACTGAAAAGTTAACACGAATATAAGTAAAAATCTGACTCAGAAAATGTAAATTAAGAGTCAATAACTTCGTTCGTGGTAACAATCTTCCTGTATATTTCCACTTCAGCCTATCCAGACTACGGTACCATAAATATTTAAAACGTTTACCTAAATACCTTTGGAATGTTACGTATTGTAGGAAAATAAAATTTGCAACGAACTTAAAAGTAATTATAATAAATCGAATTCAATTTACTATCGTTTTTATACGGAGATCCTCAAAATGTATACTCATATTCAGAGGAAGAAAATAATCAAATATGCGAAAACTGGTGTTCGCCCAGAGGTCGAAATTCGTTCATAATTATTTTTTAAAATTTTAGGAGCACATTTATGAATTTGTATGTTTCCAACATTGTTTTGTCTACTCTTGTACATTCGTTCATTGTATATCTGAGACCATACACGTTTATATGAACCTACAATACCAAAATAGTTCAGTACCATTATAATAAATAAAAATAAAATAAAATAATAGTAAATCACAATTTAAAACCCCTCATTTATTGATATGAGACAAACTTTAAATTTCAATTAAAAATCAAGCTTAAACTACTTAAAATAGTTATTAATAATACAAAAATGGACTCATTAAAAATAATTAATTACAATTTTGATTTTGTATGTTATTCTCAAAATAAGTGAATGAAATGATTAAGCAAATAAAAAAAAAATAATTTGAAATTTCAGTGCACTTTAAATTATACATAAAACTTCTCTATAAACAATACTCTTTGTAAAAAGTATATTATTATTAAGTTGCCTTCACCATTGTCATTAGAAATATAAATTCAAATTATCAAATGTACGAACTCAACTTGCAGCAACAATATAATTGTCCCGCGCGACAAGACAGGACGTCGCAATAACACGCCAATTTTATTAAAACTTTGGCCTTGTGAATTTGTTTTATGGTCATAGTAAATGCAGTATTACCGGGAACTGTGTTCTTTGATATTGAAATGGAAGTATTTTTCCCAGAAAATGTTCAATTAACCCTTAGAATCAAAATTCTTTTAGTTTATAGCAGTTCCCGTTAATACTTCGTAATCAATCGTATTGCGATGCAAGCATTTCACTCTCATTCGTGTTCCATTAACTACCTCTAAAGTAGTGGGGGGGGAAACTGTTTCCAAATTATTTTATTGATAACACTGAATCTCGTCAATAGCTCTTAAACATGAATTTTATAACATCGATAAAGAAACGTGAATGGTGGGCCTTTTTCGTAAATTCTAAGTCATAGAGTTTAATATATGCCTGCCTATTCATGATGGAGTTTGGCTTTTAATCGTGTGACTGTATCTATATATAAATAGGTAATTACAAACTAGTTTCAACATGTTTATCCTCTGTTTATGAACCTAATTTAAGAGCTATTGACGAGATTCAGTGTTATCAATAAAATAATTTGGAAAACAGTTTCCCCCCCCCACTACTTTAGAGGTAGTTAATGGAACACGAATGAGAGTGAAATGCTTGCATCGCAATACGATTGATTACGAAGTATTAACGGGAACTGCTATAAATAAAGAATTTTGATTCTAAGGGTTAATTGAACATTTTCTGGGAAAATACTTCCATTTCAATATCAAAGAACACAGTTCCCGGTAATACTGCATTTACTATGACCATAAACAAATCACAAGGCCAAAGTTTTAATAAAATTGGCGTGTTATTGCGACGTCCTGTCTTGTCGCGCGGACAATTATATGTTTTGCTGCAAGTTGAGTTCGTACATTTGATAATTTGAAAATTTTATATTTCTAATGACAATGGTGAAGGCAACTTAATAATAATATACTTTTTACAAAGAGTATTGTTTATAGAGAAGTTTTATGTATAAATTAAAGTGCACTGAAATTTCAAATTATTTTTTTTTATTTGCTTAATCATTTCATTCACTTATTTTGAGAATAACATACAAAATCAAAATTGTAATTAATTATTTTTAATGAGTCCATTTTTGTATTATTAATAACTATTTTAAGTAGTTTAAGCTTGATTTTTAATTGAAATTTAAAGTTTGTCTCATATCAATAAATGAGGGGTTTTAAATTGTGATTTACTATTATTTTATTTTATTTATTTAATTATAATGGTACTGAACTATTTTGTATTGTAGGTTCATATAAACGTGTATGGTCTCAGATATACAATGAACGAATGTACAAGAGTAGACAAAACATGTTGGAAACATACAAATTCATAAATGTGCTCCTAAAATTTTAAAAAATAATTATGAACGAATTTCGACCTCTGGGCGAACACCAGTTTTCGCATATTTGATTATTTTCTTCCTCTGAATATGAGTATACATTTTGAGGATCTCCGTATAAAAACGATAGTAAATTGAATTCGATTTATTATAATTACTTTTAAGTTCGTTGCAAATTTTATTTTCCTACAATACGTAACATTCCAAAGGTATTTTAGGTAAACGTTTTAAATATTTATGGTACCGTAGTCTGGATAGGCTGAAGTGGAAATATACAGGAAGATTGTTACCACGAACGAAGTTATTGACTCTTAATTTACATTTTCTGAGTCAGATTTTTACTTATATTCGTGTTAACTTTTCAGTCTGGATGTTTGATTAGTAACATGCTACTAATGCACTTGGAAGACCGTTTGAATATTTTAAATAAGCCGTTATGACCATTAAGCTTTATTAAACTTTCAAAATTAAAACTCTACATTTTGTGTTTGGATTATCATTTTAACCCATTCGATTTTGGAATGAACGATAACTTTCTAGTGAATACGTATTGCTTTATTTATTTCACCCACCTACTTAATTATATCCTGTGATGGGTTGTACATGAGGTTTTCTACAGAAAGTACTTTGTGTGTTTGATTCTACAATTCCATTCACAACGCTAATGTGGTTGGTTTGTTTAACTGAGAACACCAGCGTTAACACAATGGAATTTCGATTAAGTGACAGAAAAGCAAATTAACTTGTTCGCTTCTAAACCAATCCCAAATACGGGTATATTCTCTATTGCTGTTACTAGATATATTTTTCTCTTCTCCTAATCATTTCGCTCTTTGCCGTTCTCTCTGCATTTAGTTGACATACATTGAATTTAATGTTTCCGTTATTAATCAATTTATTTCAAAATTTCACTCTTATATAATCTAAATCGTCAAAAACGGAATATAAAATCTTCAGTTGTATTCGCTGGACGTATGTACCTCAATTGAAATTGTAATGTGATTTGCAGTAATTCAAGTTTAATTTAAGTATAAAATGATCTAGTCAGATTGATAGGTTCCGGGATTTCAATCCAGAACCTCCCGAACAAGAAGAGTCTATTATGATACTCTTTGAGTCAGCTCGCTAGGTCTCTAAAGCTTGCATTGAATTTGTTCCAACTCGGTTGGTTTTATCGATATAAGGGGGCCTATCTATTAACCATCCAGCTGTTAGACTAGGTTCATTGCTGACAATATTATCATGTTTGCTGCTAGTGTTAAATGCGACAAAAGTATCTACTTGTCTTGATGTTTCATATGAGATACTGGTGACCAACTAAATTTCAGTTTCACCATATTGACTCGAATTTCACAAATTATCATTATAACTTTAAAATATTTATTAAGTATTTATTTACATTTTAATTGATTTTTGAGTGTGGACATGCAAATAATTAAACTTATGAAATATGTTAATTGGGCTAGTACGTTTTAAACTTATATTACGTGAAGTAGTAGAAAATATTAAATAGTAGAAAAAGAATGTAGTTCTTAGCAAACATTTGTTGTGTTATTATAATCTAGGGACCAAAGTTATGATTGGGATTTCTATTTTCGAACTTAAATTATTGTTATTGTTATTATTGTGGAGATTTTGAGCTCGGTGAAGTGTCTTCAGGATGGATAACCAATCCATCGCTGAATACGTTTAGTGGAAATTAGTCTTGAGGCCTAAAAAACCTGCCCGCTTTTCTTATACGGATGTGCTCTCTTAATATAAAGTCTGATCCGCTTCTCTCTGCTACAGTCAAAAAGTTGCATTTCCAGGGATCACGAGCATGGTACTTACGTATATAACAAATGCAACCGAGATGAATTCCATTGCAATAATATACAGTAGGTACATATCAAGGGTAAGATAATTGGAAGACCAAAAACAAAGTTGGTGAGAGCAGATATAAATTCTAGAGGCGGAACGGATGAATCGGCCTATTCATGAAGTATAACTAACCAACTAATTAACTAAACAACTAAATAACTAACTAACTGGCACTATCGAACACGTAGGTTCATGGCCGTGCGGACATAATCTTTCCATACATCCCTATCCTGAGATATTTTTTCCAAATAATTTCTGTATAATTTACTTCCCTCAAATCAAGATTGTTATTCTCCCACCTCATTCTTGGTCTACCAACTGGACTTTTCCCTCTGGTTTTCCTACAAGACGTTTTCATGCGCCTCATTCCCCATTTGTGCCACAAGTCCTGCCCATTACAGTCTAGTAGAATTAACTCTTCTTATTGTATCTGGCTTCCTATAAAGACCATGTATCTCATTGTTACGTAATCTTATCCATTCACCTGTCTGTCCATTTCTCTTAGGCCAATACATTTTGTAAGAACTGTATTCACAAATACTTGTAATGTCCTTCCCTCCCTTAAATTAAGAGTCCATGTTTCGCATCCATATAATATAACTGGCAGAATAACAGTTATATATATATATATATATATTTGTTTTTCAGTTTAACTTCTTTTAAAGGAGTTTGGACTACAAGAATCTCTGTAATGCATAATAGCATGCATTTCCAGAATTGAGCCTATGTTTAATAACTTTGTGCATCTCATTCCTATTTGTGATTGCTGTATCTAGGTATTTGAATTTAGCCACTTCATGAAGTCAATGATGTTTATTATTATTATTATTATTATTATTATTATTATTATTATTATTATTATTATTAATTATTATTGAAATAATGAATTGAAGAATACGCGTGGGTAGAATACCACAAAATACGACAGCGAGACATTTTGTATGTTTAAATTTTTTATGTCATTATGGTCATTTTTTCATATTTATTTGTGACGTACTAGAGTTTCAATGCCTGCAACTAAAAGCATTTTAAAAGCATCAGAGAGTCTGGCTATTTTATTACCAGTAAATTACACACGAGAATAATGATACTGTTTTTATGTGTGTGCGCTGAACACATGTATATAATCCACTCGTTAATCCATGGATGCTGGTCATTTAATGAGCTAATTCTCTGCTAATTGGAGTATTAGAGCTTCTTTTAATGAACCCTTTAAAGGTCGAACATTGCTTTTTTATCAATTTCCAAAACACTGTATAGTAATTTGTTTTATTGCTTCTTTTCGCCGTTATTAAGTAAATATATAATATTAAATTGTTTTAATTAACTTACTTGCGTTCCTTTCCGACATGTATGATCAAACAAACTGAATGATAACCAATTACTTCTATATTTACTTGCAGCTTATTCATTCATTCATCCATTCATATATTCATTAATTCAATAATTTATTCAATTGTTTTGTTATGATGTATATGTAGATATATGCAATAAAAAGTTGCTAGAGTAAAGTTTATTAATATGTTAGTATATAAGTAATATTTCATAGATTTTTCTATACGGTTTTCTGTTTTGATTAGAAAGACATGCCGTCTGTACATGAAAGAATATATTAGTTTCAAGTAAGAATATTATCACTCAGAAGAGGCGTAGAAAGTTGTGGGTAGACTGAAATCAAACAGGAAAGAAGATGGTTTTTAGTTGATGAGTGAGCGGATATCTTTATTTTGTTTTGTTCCTATAGCAACAATAATAACAAAGATGACAATTCCTCGATAGAAAATGTTTTGTGTTTTACAGTGTGAGAGTTGTAAATCAGTTGTGACAGTTCAGCGCGTGTTTTGTAGGCAGTTTAATCGTGATCCCCCCCAATACCAAAAACATCCGTCGATGGCATAATCAGTTCGCAACGACCGGTTGTCTGTGTAAAGGCAAAAGTGTAGGACGACCTAGAGTGTCTGATGAGAATGTTGCTACTGCAAAATTTCAAGCACAAAGTCAGCGTAATCAGTATGCTTTAAAGCCTGTAACTTTTGTAAACGGTAGGGTCACATATGTAAGCGTTTTCGTAAGATCTTCCATATTGTCATCACTGGATTGGTCTTTATGGTCCAGATGACAGTGCGTATCTCCAGTGGACACCATAATCACCGGATCTCACCCCATGCGATTCTTTTTGGGATTTTGTAAATGACAGAGTCTACGTGCCTCCATTTCCTGCTAACCTGTCCGAGTTGAGAGACAGGATTGGAGAAGCCGTTGCTGCCATCAACCCAGACATGCTTATTAATGTATGGGAAGAATTAGCCTACAGGTAGGATGTGTGTCGTGTAGCAAACAGGGCTCACAATAAACACCTATGAACATATAATGCAAACTGGAGATATTACGATTTCATGTTACATAAGTTTTGTTTTTGTCATACTTAGTTAAGTATAATTTAACTCCTTTAAAATCGCTTCATTATTTTATGTACACCCTGTAGTTTAAAACAAGTTTTAGGTACCATGCCCCTAGCCTAAACCAAGCAAGCCCTGATCTCTCTTTAAATCCTAGGTTGAGTCCTATATACGATTCTTTTCCCCAGACGTGTTTTAGGTCTCTTTGTAAACACAGTGAGCGTTTTCCTGTGCATTCGGCTAAAGTATCTTGTTTGTTTATATCTAAGTACCTCCTCCTTATTTTTCTCCACACGTTCTTGCGATTTTCACGTGTTAGTTTATATCTAAGTACCTCCTCCTTATTTTTCTCCACACGTTCTTGCGATTTTCAGTCCCTTTTTCCCATATCCGGCCCATTCCAATCTTTTGGAGTTCTCTCCTGACCTTGTCTGCCCAAAATTTAACATCTATGTTTTTAATTTTGTGGTCGTAACAAATTGCTCTAAGCATTGTTTGTTCACCTTGGATTACTCGCAACCAGTATATGAGTACACGAATTTTACAGTTTAAGTCGTCCTGGAATGACCCAAATTCATATAAAATTCCACAGTTAGAAACGGCCTTACTAAGTCCTGTAATATATTTTAGAGAATGCGTATATACCTTATTTAGTATTTCCGTTCTTTGGAAACCACAAATCGCACTACCATGCATTGCTAGCCTGATCATCGCTCCATACATTTTATATATATATCATATGAAAAGAAAAATGAATGTTTGAGTCGGGATTTGAACCCGAGTCTCTAAACTCTGTACGTTTAGCGCTCTAACGACCTGAGCTACCCAGTAATTCCAACACAAACATACACTTTTCTTATACATGTAGTATTCTCAATTGAGAAATGTATGTTTGTGTTGGAATTATTGGGTAGTTCAGGTATTTTTCTTATACATGTAGTATTTTCAATTGAGAGTACTACATGTATAAGAAAAAATGTGTTTGTGTTGGAATTCTTGGATAGCTCAGGTCTTTTTCTTATACATGTATGTTTGTGTTGGAATTCTTGGGTAGCTCAGGTCGTTAGAGCGCTAAACCTACAGAGTTTAGAGACTCGGGTTCAAATCCCGACTCAAGCATTCATTTTTCTTTTCATATCATATTTGTCTTCATTGCCAAATGTCAAAAATACAGTTATAACATCTATATATATATATATATATATATATATATATATATACACACACACAATTGTATTAAATATTACTTAAATACTCGTTACCTGTATGTATTGTTTAAAATAAGGAAAATAAGGAAAAATGAATTTTAAGAGCAAACTTCTGACTTAAAATACTTTTAGCGATTAAATGTAATTTATAGTTTGATTTATGTAGTTTAAAGTTAAGACATTGGACTGCAGTTACATTTAATTAAACATTGAAAATAATGAATCAATCACCGTAATATAATTTTATTATGAAAATCAACTAGAGCTCACAGTTCACTTCACAATATAATAAATTTAGTTACAGACTGAAGAGAGTCACGGAGATAAAAATAATAAATATCAAGTTTAATTTAGGAATAATCGTTAATGTAGCTTAGAATTAAATGTTTTTATTTTTTAAATTGTATTTGCCGTGTTAGAGTTTGAAGCCGTTAATTAATTGTTATCATAAGTAATGCCACGAGTGATTTCCAAATTATCGATAAATTCACGACTCACGAAGTGAGGAGTGAATTTATCTAGAGAATTTGGAAATCAAGAGTGGCATTTGTTAGGACTATTTAACGAATAAAATTAAGCTGTTTACTCACAAATCATTATTTAACTATAGTTATTTTAAAATATTTATATATTTAATGTAAACGGCGATGTTTGAAAACAAATGAGAAACGATAGGTACGCTTCTACTGCTTCATTTGTTTATCACTGCAACCAGATCATACTATTTATTGCCAAAGGAACGCAATATTGTAAGGAGGAGCTTTCTTTAATATGGTAATTATAACACTGATAAATATTTGGTGAAACACGACTCTGATTGGTTGTAAAACTGAAATCATTGAAACGTGATTGGTCATTGACTCCCATTTGGGGCATGAGTTAAATAGCCAAATTAAATTAGCGTTTAGAGACCATACAATTGAGTATTACAAATATTTTACTTGAAATAAAATTTAATTCGTTTAATTGGATCTACATAATAATATATATTCGTTTGATAGGAAAACACAACTTAAACATATTAATAATACGTTACTGTCACATTTCACATGTTTTCTAGAACTCATGTGAAATTATAATTTTATTTAGTTAATTTTAAAGATTTAGATTAATATAATGGCCCATTCAGATTGAAGTAGTCTTAGTTTTGTAAATCATTTTAATAATATATTGTGAATTGAATAATTAATTAATTATTAGCAATGAAACTAAATCTCATTCTCTAAGTAGTTACAGCATTTCTTAACGGACATTCTTTAACGGATCATTTTTTGTTCTTAACTTTTTTAAATTCTTATTTAAAAATACTTCAAAGTATAAGGTCACATCGCGTATGTTTTTTTTTATTTTAATAGTAAAGCCTACGTAATTGGTCCTGATAATAAAGTCCCAACCCGGCATTTGCTTCCACGACTGGGAAAAGCCAAGGAAAATCTCAAGTTGACTGGTTAAACTTGGGACCTCCTGAATAGAAGTCTCAAATTTTACCGTTTGAGCCACCTCTCGATAAAATTATTTTCTGTATTATTTTAAGCCCCTCAACTTAGCAAATCAATATTTTTGAAAGTTAGAATTGACTTTTACAAGATTCACGATATGTTCCGTTGAGGTATTATTCAAAATTAAAGTATAAAATTATGGAATATTTACCTAAAATGTCCGTCTCCTCAACTATTCTTACTGTAGTTATTTGCAGAAAAAAATAACTGATAATAGTTGAGGAGACGGACCTTTTAGGTAAATATTCTATAATTTTATACTTTAATGAAGGTATAATTGCCAAATATGCTCATAATCTATTGAAACAAAGATAAAAAACCAAGAGATATTGAGCAAAATTTACTGCCCGTTTTATGTGATTCGGAATAATTATTTTACGTTAATATTGTTAATCGGAAACATGTTTTATAAAGAGTAAGTACAATAATTTTGGGTATCCAGGTTAGCCTCGGAGAGGGTGTATCGGTGGCTGCAGAACAGCTTAGGACCTCAACTGGAACGACTGCAGCAAATAGACACGAGGTTTGGCAGCTATCTTGTTTAACCTGGCCGAATTAGCTACTCGGTCTGTAACGAGGCAGCGATGGAGTCCCGATGGTCTAGTAGGGGATTACCGCCCCATAAAGCCGGCGCTAGATCGGGCAAAGTTGCAAAGTTCACTCCATAATCAGTGAGTTAATTTTTAAAAATAATTTTATTTAAAAAATTTCAAGAATTTTATCAAATTAAAGTTATATTTTATAGCGTTACGTAATTTGTATTGTTTTGTGAGTGTATAAGTTTTGGAACAAAAATATTTGTTGTCAAACTATATTTTCATGAAATATTAATAATGCCTATGCTGGATTTTGAATTATGTTCGATGCTCATGTATTAATTAACTTTTCAACCATTAGAACATTTATTGAAATGCGATTGAATTTTTTTTTTTTAAGATTTCGGGTCTCAATCATGCAGTAGGCCTACTCAGCCAGAGTTATTTTAAACAATTTTCAAATGTTTAAGCATAATTGTGTCGCAGTCAGTCTAATTTTAATCCGTAAATTGACTGCAATTTAAAAATCCATTTTACGTTAACAATTTTAACGATCAAATAATATTATGTTTAAAAAGTCTTTTAATTTGATATTGTTAACTTCATGGTTATTACAATATTAGTTTAATACAAATTTAGCAATTATTTAAACAGACATCTGATGTCAAATAAATACTAGATAATGGCTTAACATACAAACGTTAATAAAATTCATGACAAAGTTCCATTGAGATATTATTCAAAATTAAAATATAAAATTATGAAATATTTACCTAAAAGGTCCGTCTCCTCAACGACCCAGTACGTGTAACCCCCTCTATAAGATCTTCAGTGGAACACCAGTATTGAATCCTGCTGATGATGGGACTAGTCCCGAAAGCGCTACAGATAAATAATTTTTAAGTTGAGGAGACGGACCTTTTAGGTAAATATTTCTTATTTTATTTTAGGAATTGATATTTTGAGGTTATTTTATTTAAATTATTTTTAGTCTGTTCATCTTACCTCAATATTAATGTTGATTTGTTCTTGAACAAGTTTCGATTAGTATATCATAATCATCATCAGCATCTTGCCCAGACTAGTTGGATTTATGTTGCACACCCTGAATGTCGATATCAGCTCCATCCTTTGGTTGGCCAAAGAACCTCCAAATAAGGTCACGCTCCGTCGGCATTTCAAAATTCATAACTCTGTTTTTGTTCTTCTGAATATAGATTTTTTCCCAAATAGTCAACTCTTTCGTATTTTCTTACTGTTTTAATAATTTAGTTTCCGAATGTATATTTCTCAGACCAAACACGAGCAGCAAGTGCAGATTTTTCTATTTCCTCATTTTTAATATTTCTTATGTGTTCTCTGGTTTTAATTTTTAGGTTTCTTTTTGTTTTTCCTATATATATAATTTCTAATTTTTAGGTTTCTTTTTGTTTTTTTTTGTTTGTTTCTTGAGTTGATGATGGAAGTTGGATTCTGAATGGCCTACAAATGAAATTAATAAATTAATACAGTTGAGGACGACGGCACCTGCCTATATTTTAGCATATACTTCATGACTAATTACCTCAACGGAATTTAGTAAGAATTTTATCAGTATCGACACATTGCAACGAAGCAAACATGATCTTTTTTTTTAAATTTCGGGTTTCAGGTAAACTCCGTTTTCTATTGGTGGATTTCTCTGACTTTTGGAGAATGCCTTCCTTGTTTTATTTCAGTAGTGAGTTTCATTGTGAAACATCGAAAATTGCGACCGCCAGAGTGACTTTTAAATGTTCGTTTTAAGTGGTCCGATATTGCTGGTTAACGAACTTGACCATACTTTTTAAATTTTGATTCAGTTAAAACAAAAACTGCGGTCGGTAGGGCGTTAATCGGATATAGGGCAATCTGATAAAACAAAAATTGCGGCCGCTATGTCATTAACGGGCATTTAGGGCCTATACACAAATTTTGGTCAGGGCCATTTTCGGTGTCTACTATATTTATAAAACAATTAAAGAAATGTTATCATAAGTAATGCCACGAGTGATTTCCAAGTTATCGATAAATTTACGACTCACGAAGTGAGGAGTGAATTTATCTAGAGAATTTGCAAATCAAGAGTGGCATTTGTTAGGACTATTTAACGAATAAAATTGAGATCTTTACTCACAAATCATTATTTAATTATCCATCCATCCATAGTAATTCTGCCCGAAGGCAGGTCCTTCACTGCAATCATAGTATTTTCATGCTATGCTTCCAGCTTTACTAGGGAATTGTAGGTGTGGTACCTTCCCGTTGCTTTCCACACAGGTGAAGGATGATGATTGTGGTGATGATGATGATAAGGATGATGATAATGGCCACATGATTTCGGGGACCGTTTGGGCCTTAAAGTTTCCCTGACATTTGTTTTACAGGTGAGGAAAAGCCCTGATGAAAACCTCACCCAGAAAATCTGCCCCGACCGGAGATCGAACCCGGGCCCGCTACGTGACAAGGCAGCACGCTACCTCGAGACCACAGCGGTGGACTATTTAATTATAGTTATTTTAAAATATTTGTATATTATAGTAACCGGCGATGTTTGAAAACAAATGAGAAAGGATTGATACGCTTCATTTGCTTCTTTTGTTCATCACTGCAACCAGATCACATTATTTATTGCCAAAGGATCGCAATATTGTAAGAATGCACCATAGTGGAGAAATGTATAACCAACAATATAGGTATTAATTAATTTTTGATGTTCTATGTTGTAAATATATCAATTATATTTTTCTCCAACGTCATTTCCTGGAAAATAATTCGTTTAAGAAAGCGTAAACAGTGGTTTCTTTTTTTTGTTGAGGTATAATTAATTGCTACAAATGTTTTTATATTATCTCCTACATGCGCTATCTGCTGACATTCGTGCACTATATACACAATCTGGTAGCCGCATTTCTTACAGAGTCAGTCACTGCAAAGTAATGCTATGACCAATTCAGAATGTTAAAAAGAAGCTTTCTTTTATATGATAAACTTCAGTTGATAAATTCGAGGCGAAACACGACTGTAATTGATTGTAAATAAAGAATCATTGAAATGTAAAAAGGTCGTTGACACCCACTTGGTGTATGAGTTAAAAGTCATGAGAATAACCTCATTAGCTTCATTCCTTCGGAATTTGCCGAAACGTGACAAATACGACTTTTCAGACAGACCATAAAAACCTCTACATTTTTGTCAGATCCATCCATAGTAATTCTGCCCAAAGGCAGGTCCTTCACTGCAATCGCAGCATTTTCATGCTATGCTTGCAGCTTTACTAGGGAATTGTAGGTGTGGTAGCTTCCCGTTGCTTTCCACACCCGTGAAGGATGAAGATGATGGCCATATGATTTCGGGGACCGTTTGGGCCTTAAAGTTTTCCTGACTTTTGTCTTACAGGCGAGGAAAACCCCCGATAAAAGCCTCACCCAGAAAAACTGTCCCGACCGGGGACCGAACCCGGGCCCGCTGCGTGGCAAGGCAGCACGCTACCTCGAGACCACAGCGGTGGACTTTTGTCAGTTGACCTATGTAAATGTAATTTACTCAAAACTCAAAATAAAGTTTAAAAAATTCTGAAATGTCATAGAAATTCGCCATCCACTAATAAATATTATGGATGATATTAAAATGAATACTTCAATGTTTACCAGAAGTATAGCTGAAATGTAGACTTGGATTTGAACGTTATTTAGTCAGTTACTAGTTAATGGCAAACTTAAATAGGTATTTGGGGAAGGAAATGTGTGCAGCATTTTTTCGAAACAATTATAAAAGTGCAGCATCTCGCCAACTATAATGACATCTTCAGCAGTTGAACTCCACCAGGTCTCAGCTTTTCCTCATGATAAACTTGAAATAGCTCGTATATTTATTATGTGGACAAGATTATTTTTTGAAAAAGCGGATGAACTGCTAAAGTGTACACACGCACTCACCAACACACAAACACCAGTTTATTTACGTAAATAGCTGATTGAATTAAGATTTCAGTATATTGTCGTAGCATGCGTACCATTTCATCCTAAAAGAACATAATTATTTCGATTTTTCGTAATGTTATTTTTTTCATATTAGTCCACCGCTGTGGTCTCGAGTTAGCGTGCTGCCTTGTCACGCAGCGGGCATGGGTTCGATCCCCGGTCGAGACAGTTATCTGGGTGAGGTTTTTATCGCGGTTTTTCTTCACCTGTAAGAAACCTTTAAGGCCCAAACGGTCCCCGAAATCATATGGCCATCGCAATCGTCAACATTCATATTCATCTTAGATTAAGCTTAGGATTAGGGACTCTCCTGGCGTACCACTATCATCATCACCCATCTTATCATCGGGGCAACGTAACCCCGCCTTCCAGGAGCCCCAATCTCAGAAGTGGGTTACAAGTACGCCATGCCAGGAGAGAAAACCAGGAATGTCGAAAGACAACCTGGGGCATTTGCAAAAAAAAAGTTCATATTTTATGCATTTGTCTGTATCCTGAGTATACTGTGATAATATTTTTGTTTTAATTTGCAAGAAGTATTTTCTTTATTTTTCCTTGGATAATTTTATATCTTTCTTTGAATAGACTTGATCACTATATAATGTGAACCATATTTTTTCTGTGGCAACAGAAAATGGATATAATGAATTATTTATTAGTAAATGGGAACGTCCTCAGCCGTTTGTTGTTTTCATAAAGTTTACATGTTCTGAAATTTGTTTTTTTTTTGTTAATTTGTACTCCTGTCGGGATAGTGCGTCCGCCTCTGGATCCGAAGAATGCGTGTTGGTTCCAGACCAAGATAAATTCAATTAATTTATGCACATAATATTCTCTTTCCCTTTGGCATCTTATCCTAAACGAAAGTAAACAAAAAAATCATGTTTCTTACTTCGTTCTCGTTTATAGATTCTTTAATATCTAAGGTAATTTTTCATTGTATCCATTGGATCCCATACTCCTAGTGATTTTTGTAGATGTTCAATAATGTTTTAATTGTACTGGCATTGCAATTAAAACAGCGTTAAATTTCATCATTTTAGTCGGTTCTGGGATTTAATCCAGACATGTCCTTAACATGAGGTCGGCCGCGGTTGTCAAGTGGTTATGTTCCTTTCCTCTGGTCCCGAGGGTCGCGGGTTCAAACCCGGCTCGAATAGATGGTTTTCAGGATGGAAAAACGCAAGGGACAATTTCTTCGGGATGGACTTTAAGCCGTTAGTCCCTAGTCTGAAGATTTTCAGGTTAATAAAAGATCCGCATGACTGAATAGAAAGACCTGTGCCCAAAATTTAACAGATCTTCATCCATCCCAGTAATACCGTTGTTGCCTATTATATGTCTCATTGAGGCGATGTTCCAACCACATATCATTCGTTGACATCCGTAGATAAATAAGCGTAAGTAAATTAGCCAAGTTAATAAACTCCCGCTAGGGAGCATCCGTGTCCCCACCTTGGGACGTATGACGTATCTACATGTCTTTAACATAAAACTAAAGGTGAACTATCTGAGCCAATTCTCTCAGTAGATGTGTTTTGTTATAGAATTTTTGTAAAATATATTACAGGGCATGTATACAAAATATATTCTGAATTTTGACAATTTTTGAAGCGTACATTTCTTAGTGGTTAACCATAATAAAGGAGGATGATGAAGAAAAAAATATTCAACAATGACTTGTGCAACTATTTCTACCATTGAATGTACGCCTCGCCTTCTAACATTTTCCACATATGATAATAAGAACTTAAATTGTGTGATTGAGGGGGGGAAAATATGTTGTAGTTTAATTAATATACTTTGGTTCCTAAGAAGGGATTTTGAGTTTTCTCCACTATTTCCTGATTTATTTTTTATTCCAGGTATTTTGTTTGTACATGTTATATTTAATTTGTTACTCTAAATTATACAGTCATTTTCCCAACTATAAATACGACATGATGTAATTAATTTCTTTAAGTTAGTTTCGCGGTACTCCAATGTAAAAAAATCTTACTGGGTCAGGTTACCTATTTCCGTAATAGTTTTTGTATGCAAATGTAACATTTTAGATAATGCGACAAAATATGAATCGAGGAACATAGTATGTACCTTCCGAGATTATTTATCGAATTCACTCCAAATCAATGTCCCAAATATATAATTATTTTCTCCAAGACAAGGATTCCTAAATATGTGATATGACTCCTAAATTCATGATAGTGGTATCATAATTCCGCAATGTTAAAACGAAGCAAATAAATTAAAAATAAAACCGAATTCGCGTTTATTAAAGTTGACTTTGCCCTCAGGGGTCCTCATCTAGGGGATATGTGGATGGCGACCACAATGTGCCCAAGCTGTGCAAAACATTTCTTCCACTTACTTGTGTTTTGCGCTCTTTTAACTTTTCTATCTAACCTCTCTTGGTTAACTCTTGTTTTTTCGACCCCGACGTTATTAGGACATCCGAGGGCTAGGGAGTCCTTCCTTTCTTCCATTTCTCTTTTCCTTTATTTTCTTTTCTTCTCCAGAAAAGCCTGACCAGAGGCTATAAGATGGCAGCCCCATCACTGATCTTGCCTTCCTTTGGCCAGCAACCAATCGAAGGGACTATTATTATGCTTTCAAGTCTTATACGAGAATTTCCCATGAGGAAAATTTTCTATAGGATCGTAACAGGCCTTGGCCTAATACTTGGAAGGAAGAAGAAGAAGAAGAAGAAGACTATTTAACTTATGCCCCAAATGGAAGTCAATGGCCAAATCACATTTCAATTAATTTTTATTTACAACCAATCACAGTCGTGTTTCGCCTAGAATTTACCAACTAAAGTTCATCATAATAAAGAAAGTACCTCCATTTTAACATTCTGAATAGGTCATAACATTATTTTGTAGTAACTAATTCTCTAAGAAATACGGCTACCAGATTGTATATATATAGTGCATGAATGTCAGCAGAAAGCGCATGCGAGAGATAATATAAAAACATTAATTTTGTAACAATTGATTATACCATTAAAAAAAAGAAACCACTGTTTGCACTTTCTTAAACGAATTATTTTCCAGGAAATTATGCAGAAAAATATAATTGACATATTTACATCACAGGACATCAGAAATTAATTAATACCTATATCGTTGTTCATAAATTTCTCCACTAGGGTGCAATATTGCGATCTTTTGGCAATAAATAATATTATGATATGGTTGCAGTGATGAAAAAAAGAAGCAAATGAAGCGTACCAGTCGTTTTTCATTTGTTTTCATATAGCCTATAAATATTTAAATATATAAATATTTTAAAATAACTATAGTTAATAATGATTTGTGAGTAAACAGCTTAATTTTATTCGTTAAATAGTCCTAACAAATGCCACTGTTGATTTTCAAATTCTGTATATAAATTCACGACTCACGAAGTGAGTCGTGAATTTATCAATAATTTGGAAATCACTCGTGGCATTACTTATGATAATCAATATTAGAATCTATGTGAGAGCAATTACAAAAATGTCGTAAGTTATATCAAACGACGTTTAATATTTCGGCCTATTTCCCTCTAAAAATAAACTTAACTTTATATAATAATTTTAAGATACACAATGTGACAAATTATCACCAATCAAATATACCAGTCCTACTTTCTAGCAAAAATAATGTCCTCTAAAAACATAAGCATGAAATAATAAAAATTTAATAAGAGTTTGACGAATACCTCGTTTCATGTCCAATGTAGGATCAAAAATATGCGAATATTCCACATGTCCGGCACAATTAAGTATTAACATGTTTGTTTCTCATTCATAAGTAAAGCCACGAATGATTTGAAAATTATCGATAAATTCACTCTTCACTTCGTGAGTCGTGAATTTATCTAGAGAATTTGGAAATCAAAAGTGGCATTTGTTAGGACTATTTACGAATAAATTTAGCTGTTCACTCGCAAATTATTAATTAAATGTAGTTATTTTAAAATATGTATATATTTAATGTAAACGGCGATGTTCGAAAACAAACGAGAAACGTTTATTACATTTCAATTGTACATCACTGCAGCCAGATCATATTATGTATTGCCAAAGGATCGTAATATTGTAAGAATGCACCCTAGTGGGAAAAAAATTAAACACATCAAACTGTTTATAACCAACATTATATGTTATTAATTAATTTATGATGTCATATGATGTAAATATATCAATTATATTTTTCTGGAACGCAAATTCCTGAGAAATAATACGTTTAAGAAAGTGCGAACAGTGGTTTCGTTTTTTTCTTTTGTGGCATAATCAATTGCTAATATAGTTTTCCTATTATATCTCGCAAGCAGAATGTGGTTACATTCGTGCACTATATATACAATCTGGGAGCCACCTGATAAAATGATAGTGATAATATGAAAGTGATAAAATCGAGATGAAAAGTGACTGTGATTGGTAAATCAAAATTCATTGAAATGTGATTGGTTATTGATTGCTATTTGGCGCATGAGTTAAGTAGTCAATTTAAATAAGCTAGGCCTATATTATTCTTCAAATAATTGATAGAAAAGTAATATACTATCCAGTCGACCAGGATCAGGAAATAATTTACCCATTATGTTTTAAGCTCAGAGGACCGTAAAACATAGATTGTAAGACTATAAATGACAAATTAACAGTCATCGGTTCAATTCCCAACACAGCAGTTTTCCACAAATTTTAAGAGCAAAGAAATTGTAATAGTTTAATTAAAAATATGTACTTATTCTCTTAATTTTGTTTTAATTAAACTCCTATGTTCTCACAGCATTAAATTAAATTCCAGAATTGGAATTAAATAACCAAGCATCACTGCACATTTTTCACATGAAGATCTAATTACATAAAGATTAAACTTGAAAAATAAACTCTCCGGTATAATATTTCCGTATAGCGACCTGACCAACGGAAACCAACCTCCCACTCACACTATGGAATGCATTTCAGGCAATCCACGCCCTCGCACATCTTTTCACATTTAAGATGTCTCCTTTGATCGTATATTAACAATACAAATTTAGAATTATTTTTAACAATTGCAGACCAGCAAATTATAAATTAAAATAATAATAATAATAATAATAATAATAATAATAATAATAATAATAATAATAATAATAATAATAATAATAATAATAATAATAATGGTAATACTTTATTTATACTGGCAGAGTTAAAGCCATAAGGCCCTCTCTTCCACTCAACCAGCACTAATACAAATAAATATTTTACAAATATAGATATACACTATACTAATTATAAACAGTTAAAGATACAATAAATGTAGCAATGTAAATTTCATGTACAAGCAACATTTTATAGGGTAATAACAATAATGATACGATAATAATAATATAAACATGATACATTATACGAGAAACACCAATTAATGTATATACCTTACACTGGATAATAATGAAGTCGAGTTTAGAGCAAATATAAATTTAGATTTCTTTTAAAATATGCCAATGTCCGGCAGCCCCTTATTTCTTCTGGTAGGGAATTCCAGTTGCGAGAAGTGAAGATGGTATATGACATGGAGTGATGTGATGTCCTATGTTGCGGTGTATTAAGCAAGAGACTATGTTGTGATGTTGTGTTTAAGTTATGGTTTGAGGATAGATACTGGAAACGGGATGATAAATAATTGGGAATCGAGGCATGTAGGATCTTAAATAAGAGAATTAGACAGTTCGATTTTCTTGTCTCTTTTAGATGTAGCCATGACAATTCGTGGAATAATGGAGAAATGGGATCGTATTTTAAAATATAGACAGGCCTTGACAGGGAGTTTGTAATTTGTAAGATATAAACAAATGAAAGTAATTTCAGGTAGACATAATAAATTATACTTTGAACAGCAAAGGCATATTTAAAGTGGTTTACAAATTACAAACACCATCTTCTACAGATGGAGTAAATATTTGGCACTTACAATTGTAATAATATTTCTTCTTCTTAAACATAATTTGTAGGATTTTTCATCGTGTTTATTTCCAAAATAACTCCTCGGAGGAAGACGTATTGGATGCATGCACTGTCTATCCATCTCTTGCTTGGTCTTCCCCTTATTCTTCTCCCGTCCGAGAAATAATAAAGATACATATAGTAGTGAGTGTTGGACATTCTGAAAAAGTAAGAAATAAAAACTCGGGGTTTGTGAGGGAGATTTTGATACGTTGAAAATACAGAAAACTCAATAATTCATCGAACAATGAATATATTATTATAGAAAATTTGGTTTCAATGAAATGTCTACTTACATGTGGATACTTTTATCAGGGAATTAGTGATTTCACGGAAATAATCATCTTTCTCTTACACAGATGGAAAGCAACGGGAAGCTACCACACCTAAAATTCTATAGTAAAGCTGCAAAGCACAGTATGAAAAATGCTATGATTGCAGTGACGGACCTGCCTTCGGCAGAACACTATATATATAGACTCTATAAAGTAGGCTAAACCAGAAGTCGTCGTGTAATTACTTAGCCATTCTGGGTTATATACATAGGCTATTTTAATTTGCTAGTGTTCGCCGACTGGTGGAAATTCGACCATAATCATATTTATGCAGCTTTTTTTCAGTCACTTGTCTGTTCGCCTTTCTTTTGCCAAAAACAAAATAAATATTGATAACACTAAAGCTCGTCTATAGCTGAAAAGACTGGTTTCCAAACAGAGGAGAAAAATGTACTGTTCAGTTTTGTTTCTATCTATTTATTTGTATGTAATGTAAATATGTATTATTTAACATATATATTTATAATATAAAAATAGCTGAGATCTCAGTCTTCCTCAAGTTTGGATGTGGGGTGTGGAGTACTTTAGAAGCATATGCTTCATCTTCAGCTTGTAACTGGGTACTGGTTGTTTGTGAGAACTTTGTAGAGCAGGTTGACGTCACTGGGTGGGTTTGTGTTCAGCAGGTGAGTGTTTTTGGTTTCTTTTAGTATTTCGATTTCTTCGAGAATGTTAATTTTGAGTCTGTAGTTTTCTCTATGGATGACGGACAAAGTGTTGTCGATGGTATTGAATTGGTGACCTGTTTCTATGACGTGTTTTGCAAAGCTAGATTTCTCTATCTATCTTCGGGTTTTTACAGCTGCTGCCGTCTTCCCGTGCCAAACCTCCAAAGCCTACGGTCTTGGGCATCTTCGATGCTTAGCCCTCTAGCTTGCATTACTGTCTTCATGTTTTCCTTCCATGTTAACCTTGGTCTTCCTCTTTTCTTCTTTCTGTTAGGATGCCATTCATATAGTTGCTTCGGCCATCGCTCATCTTCCATTCTTAAAACATGTCCTAACCACTTTAATTCCTTTTCCTCAATTCTTTCAATTATGCTTTCTTCTGCTTCCATTTTGTTTCTAATTTCCTTATTTGTGACACGTTCTAATTTAGACTTTCTGGCACTTCTTCGTAAATAATCCATTTCTAGAGCTATTAGTCTATTCTTGTAGTACTTATTGATTGTCCATGCCTCACTTCCGTACATTGCAACAGATTCCACCAATGTTTTACCAATATATTTTTTTGTGTCTTTCCAAATATGCTTATCCCACCATATGGAATTTAATGATGATATTATTTTGTTACTCAATTCAATTCTATGTTTTATGTTCTCTTTGCCTATACCTTCGATGTTATCCATAATCATTCCCAAATATTTAGTTTTGTTTCCAGTTGCTTTTATTATGGATCCAATTCTTCCACATACTAAGTCTTCTCTCTTTCATTGCTATTTATTGCCAGATATTCTGATTTTTGTAAATTTACTGTGAGACCCCATGATTCATATGTGCTTTTCAACCTTTTTATCATGAATTCCATATCAAAATTGCCTTGCGCTAAAACCAGTTGATCATCGGCAAATTGTAATGTCAGCAAAAATCTATTGCCTATTGGGATCCCCATACCTTTGCAGCTTTGTTTCCATTTCGTTAATATAAATTCTACATAAATATTAAATAAGATTGGTGATAGACTGTACCCTTGTTTCAATCCCTTTGAGGTGTTTATAGGATTAGACATTATATTTCCCATTTTAACATAAGCTAGATTTGCGTTCATTAAATCTAAAGTCCTTGAGATGTTCGTTATAACGTATATTGAAATTTCTAGTTGTTCTGCCAATATAAAACTTCTCACAGCTGCTGCATGTTAGTTTTTAGTAATAACCTCAATGGTGTTTTGTCATAAATTTTAAAATGATTGACTTAGATGTAATCTAATATATAAACATTAATGTTTGTTTGTTGGTTTGTATGTTTGTTTGTACTTTATGCGCGGCCATACCGTTGATCCGATTGTGATGGGGCTTTTTGAAAAATGTTCAGGAAATTCCCGGGATGAACATAGGCTATATGAAAGTTCTGATACTCAACTCCTACACCCTTAGAAATCACCCTTTGCAGTGGAAAACGTGAAAAAAGTAGCTTTATGGACGCTTAAATGGCTTACGTTGTCTACACCATAACCAATTCACAAAATTAATGTACACAGAATTGAATATTTCAACAGTTCTACAAAAACGTCCGCGACAACATAAGTTTATCTCTTACGGATAACTCACAATAAACATTTTTGTCTTTCATTGATGCCAAGAAGATAGAGACAAGTACGTAGATTCCTGTGCAAGCAAAGCAGCACATGGCGGGTATTCTTTAACGGATAACTCACAGTATAACGACTTTTGTCTTTTAGCTCATTTATGGCAAGAAGATAGAGATAAGTAGATTCTCGGGCAACACCGGGTTATCAGTAAGGGGTATCTCAATAATTACGATATATATTTATAGTTATTTTTCCTTTCACTTATTCAACTAAACATAAAAGAACATTAATAATCATTTATTTAGGCGTAGCAGCACACTCCGGGTATTAGCTAGTATTATATAAAGTTATTAAGGTATATTTCGCGATTCATCGTATACATTTCTAATTCATGATATCGTTTCATTATTAAATTCAGGTTAGTACTCCTGGCTTGAATGACACAATTACCTTTTAGAGACCAAAGTAAGACTGAGGAGACTAGAGCATGTATATCAGGTCGGGTACAACGGATTTAGCATCCTTGATTCGTTAAAAATGTATATTGTGTACAGATTTTGCATCCCTGATTCGTTAGTAATGTATGTAGTGTACGGATTTGGCATCCCTGATTCATTAGTATTGTACGTTATGTACGGATTTGGCATCCCTCATTCGTTAGATATGTACGTTTATGTAAGGATTTGGCATCCCTGATTCATTAGAAATGTATGTTATGTACGAATTTGGCATCCCCGATTCATTAGAAATGTACGTTATATACGGATTTTGCATCCCTGATTCGTTAGAAATGTACGTTCTGTACGGATTTGGCATATCTGATTCATTAGAAATGTACTTTACGTAAGGATTTTGCATCCCTCATTCGTTAGAAATGTACGTTGTGTACGGATTTGGCATATCTGATTCATTAGAAATGTACTTTACGTAAGGATTTGGCATCCCCCATTCGTTAGAAATGTACGTTGTGTACGGATTTGGCATATCTGATTCATTAGAAATGTACTTTACGTAAGGATTTGGCATCCCTCATTCGTTAGAAATGTACGTTCTGTACGGATTTGGCATATCTGATTCATTAGAAATGTACTTTACGTAAGGATTTGACATCCCTCATTCGTTAGAAATGTACGTTGTGTACGGATTTGGCATATCTGATTCATTAGAAAAGTACTTTACGTAAGGATTTGGCATCCCTCATTCGTTAGAAATGTACGTTCTGTACGGATTTGGCATATCTGATTCATTAGAAATGTACTTTACGTAAGGATTTGGCATCCCTCATTCGTTAGAAATGTACGTTGTGTACGGATTTGAAATCCCTGATTCGTTGGAAATGTACGTCGTGTAGGGATTTGGCATCCCTGACTCGTTAGAAATGTACGTTGTGTAGAGATTTGGCATATCTGATTCATTAGAAATGTATGTTATGTACGAATTTGGCATCCCCGATTCATTAGAAATGTACGTTATATACGGATTTTGCATCCCTGATTCGTTAGAAATGTACGTTCTGTACGGATTTGGCATATCTGATTCATTAGAAATGTACTTTACGTAAGGATTTGGCATCCCTGATTCGTTAGAAATGTACGTTGTGTACGGATTTGGCATATCTGATTCATTAGAAATGTACTTTACGTAAGGATTTGGCATCCCTCATTCGTTAGAAATGTACGTTGTGTACGGATTTGAAATCCCTGATTCGTTGGAAATGTACGTTGTGTAGGGATTTGGCATCCCTGACTCGTTAGAAATGTACGTTGTGTAGGGATTTGGCATATCTGATTCATTAGAAATGTATGTTATGTACGAATTTGGCATCCCCGATTCATTAGAATGTACGTTATATACGGATTTTGCATCCCTGATTGATTCGTTAGAAATGTACGTTCTGTACGGATTTGGCATATCTGATTCATTAGAAATGTACTTTACGTAAGGATTTGGCATCCCTGATTCGTTAGAAATGTACGTTGTGTACGGATTTGGCATATCTGATTCATTAGAAATGTACTTTACGTAAGGATTTGGCATCCCTCATTCGTTAGAAATGTACGTTGTGTACGGATTTGAAATCCCTGATTCGTTGGAAATGTACGTTGTGTAGGGATTTGGCATCCCTGACTCGTTAGAAATGTACGTTGTGTAGGGATTTGGCATATCTGATTCATTAGAAATGTATGTTATGTACGAATTTGGCATCCCTCATTCGTTAGATATGTACGTTTATGTAAGGATTTGGCATCCTGATTCGTTAGAAATGTATGTTCTGTACGGATTTGGCATCCCCGATTCATTAGAAATGTACGTTATGTACGAATTTGGCATCCCTCATTCGTTAGATATGTACGTTTATGTAAGGATTTGGCATCCCTGATTCATTAGAAATGTATGTTATGTACGAATTTGGCATCCCCGATTCATTAGAAATGTACGTTATATACGGATTTTGCATCCCTGATTCGTTAGAAATGTACGTTCTGTACGGATTTGGCATATCTGATTCATTAGAAATGTACTTTACGTAAGGATTTGGCATCCCTCATTCGTTAGAAATGTACGTTCTGTACGGATTTGGCATATCTGATTCATTAGAAATGTACTTTACGTAAGGATTTGGCATCCCTCATTCGTTAGAAATGTACGTTGTGTACGGATTTGAAATCCCTGATTCGTTGGAAATGTACGTTGTGTAGGGATTTGGCATCCCTGACTCGTTAGAAATGTACGTTGTGTAGGGATTTGGCATCCCTGACTCGTTAGAAATGTACGTTATGTATGGATTTGGCATCCCTGACTCGTTAGAAATGTACGTTGTGTAAATTATCACTGACAAGATAGTGAACTTATTTGACAATTGCACAGTGTAAACAAACCTTTAGGGTTATTGGTTGACTTGGAGCTGTTTTCATTTGTTTGTGAAGATAACAAACATCTGAGAATCTGAAAGCATTCCTCTAATAAAATGTGACATCTTATCTAGAAGTACAAGAAATTGAATATTGGGAAATGTGATGCTCTTGAAATTGGTTTATGTTGTTTGTGGTTTTTATTAGATTCAAGCAGTTGTCGGTTAACGTGTTAACTATATCTCGCATTAAGTTTTGTTTCTTCTTGGAGAATCGTTCAAATGATTGAATCAATGTTACAAACAAAATACGTTCAATTGAAACTGCAAAAAGTGATAAGAGCATTGTTTTAATGAGAATATCGTATTTTCGAACGCAAATATATGAATTCTAAGCTTCATACTAGATTACAGTTTAATAATCAACTGCCATGAGAAAATGATACAAGGTAGGAACTAAACAAATTGAAAATATATATAAAGCTAAACAAATTAATGAATTGCTATACAATATCTAGCGGCAAGTCTCCAGCGAATGACATTGCCAATGAAGAAGCATTGCGGTATAGCCACACCTAGAGATGCGGTATGAAACAGTTATTTTCGGTATGTTTAATGAGGGTGTAACTAGATTCCCACTACAGACTTTGAGGACGTGTAGTGGGGATCAAGATGGTTACGTTTCGTATAGGAACTCCTGTCCGGAAACGAACCATTTCCCCGATAAACACAAAATACTACAAGACACCTTGCTTTATCTGATGTCTGCTACTTGACGACTGGGTTACATACAAGAAGGGCTCGATGTGACGACTACTGACGTCAACAAAAGTACGGTACCATCTACCAAGTCTGGTACATACGATCACCAATCCTCGGCCTACAACATACGCCACATCCATAACCCGCGCCCGTAGGTCATCTTTGGATACCACAGGATTCTCGTAAATCAAGGATTTCATGTGACCCCACAAGTAATACGATTAGTCTATATAGTGGGGTTAAGTCGGGAAAACGTGCAGTGTCTTTGGCACCGAAAATTCGGGAGAGCTGATCGTGTATTATGGTATTTTACGTGTAGCAGGAAAACGGTACGTTTCCGGACATGAGTTCCTGTGATAAACATAACCGTCTTAGTCACCTCTACATGTCCTCAAAGTCTGTAATGGGAATTTAATTACAACCTGTATATTTCCTAAGTGCTGCGAGATGAGATATGAAACATTTATAGTCATTTAAGTATTGATGTTTTTATTATTGATTTAACACTTCTCACTGAAGGATAAATTATATTTGAAGATTCAAATTCTCGCCTAGACCAAGACTCGAACCCGGGACTTTTGGCTTGCCGGGCCAAATGCTCAACCAACTGAGCTACCGAGGCGAGTTATGATCTAGATGCAATTTTTTCTCTTATATATGTTGTAATTCCTCGCGCCAAATGCTTGAAACCTTTGCTTCTATCTTTGCAAATGGCGGCTTCTAAGTTAATAATACATTTATTGAGAATTTAACATTACTTTATGAAGCCAGTATGGCTTCTATTGATGTTTTAATTATTGATGTTTTAATTATTGATTTAACACTTTTTAAGTATGTTTATATATTTCCTGGTCCACCGCTGTGGTCTCGAGGTAGCGTGCTGATTTGTCACGCAGCGGGCCAGGGTTCGATCCCCGTCGGGGCAGTTTTTCTGGGTGAGGTTTTTATCGGGGTTTTTCCTCACCTGTAAGACAAATGTCAGGAAAACTTTAAGCCCCAAACGGACCCCGAAATCATATGGCCATCACCATCATCCTTCACCGTTCTCAGGTTTGGAAAGACACGGGAAGCTACCACACCTACAATTCCCTTGCAAACCTGCAAAGCAATAGCATGAAAATGCTATAATTGCAGTGAACGACCTGCCTTCGGGCAGAATTACTATGGATGGATATATTTCCTGGAAGATAAAAATGTAAAGTAACCCTTTTCCGAAATGTCTTACTTTAGAACACATACGGAAAGTGTAGCTTGATTCACAAGAGATTTACACCTTTGAATATTTTATTGTGTTCAGCGATTTGAACGTAATGAAGTTCTCTGTATAATTATCTATGTACGGCTAAGTACGTTTAAGGAGAATTGAATGTGCCATCATAAATCTCTCTTAATACATTTGGATAATTATATCGTAAAGTACGTCGTATTTGCCTCTATATTAATGAAACACTTAGAGTTTTATAAATACTGGATTTGTACATATTTTGAACTTTAAGTTAAAAAAGTTATTTTTTTTAGCTCCCATCTACTGCATTTTGAAGTTTATCTTCTCTGCTCTCTATAAGTCAAGTATGTTTCTAAATAACGTAAAAAATAACATTTCAATCGGACATCAAAATTACATGTTACTAATTTCAGCATTTTTAAACATTTACAGGAAAGGATTAATTTTGCATTTCAAGATATGAATGTTCATTTATCCGAAAAAAGAAAACTTTCAAATTATTTTGATAACATTCCGAATTTAAAATGTGTGATTTGAATTAAAATATGTTTTTGCGCGATAGTGAGTTTTATCATACTTACAGCAATGGCGACCGTGATTGAAAGTTCGACTTCCTACATTTCGGGTTTGCCAACCCTAATAACTATACTTCCTCGCGTGTGGGAAGTAAAACCACTGCCTTCTATGTACATTACATATAATGTATGTACAAAAATATCCAAACAATAGTGTTAATATGCAGTATACGAATGAAATTACTGCATTTTAAATGATCTGAACTTTGTTTGAAACAATATATTACAATAATTACGTATTTGCCGCCATTTTATCAATAATTAGTCTCACGGTCTCCTGTAGTTTCAGCTAATAAACATTGCCCACACTGTTAACGTTAATCAATTGCTTATAATGAACGCAAATATTTCCAACAAAAATGATATTATTTTACTATTATTTATTATTTCGCGCAAAAAAAAAGATGTACATCACACGTTTGTTAAGTGTTTTACAGAATCTCGGAAATGAAAAACCTCGCTATCGCTCGGTTTATAAACGTTTTCCACGCTTCTGTAAAAATCATTTCCCAACTTCGCATCGTAATATACTATTATTTTTATGATTGAAGATTCTTATATCTTTATCTGTCAGTTGTAAGGAATGCGTTAAAACTTAGTATTTTTCTATGTTTACTCCGAATGTCATTATATTTATACCAGGTATTCTAAAGTTGATCACAGTGGACTAATGGTTACTACTCTCGCCTCTTGTTCCGAGGGGTTCGTGAGATCAAACCCGGTCGGGATAGATTGGTATAAATCTCCATCTTGCTTGGGTCTGGGTATGTCCTGTCTTTGTGTCGGTATGTGAAAAAAGTTAACAAATATAGATATGAGAAAACAATGAAGGAAAATTTAAATAACTAAATAAATAAATAAAAACTTGTTTTTTTTTATTTGACGGAACATATCTGGGACTTCGTATTTATAAACATTTATTTTCCTCCATCTGAGCGCTCGAAATTTCATTGATAATGTGGATTTGTCCTTTTGTATATTCATAAAATCAGTGTTTCATTGAATTTTATTTAATCTTCAGTCATGCGGATATTATTCAAAAGAGAACATGTCATGTTGTGCATAAAATATCCGCAAGGGTGCCCTAGGGCTTGATTACTATGGCCAATGCTTGACACATGATCTAGCTTTCATTATGGAACGCAGTTAGGGCTTTGTGTTTACCATCGGTTTATTTACCGGATTCATGAGAGATATATTCCCTTGTTTTATACCTTTTTTTCAGCTCCCAGCAAATGTTTCTAGCTTTTCATTTGTTTAGTTTCCTTGTAGTTAGAAGAACTGACAGTTTTTTTCAAAGTTTATTTAACAAAGCTTTTTGTACCATGCACCAGGCATCGTGTTTTCTGTCTTAACTATATTCGTTACTCAAGTTTAACGTCAAGTGAGAATAAGTTATTAGTAAAAAATCATATGTTTGTGTACATTTGCATGACTAATTTTAAATGTTAATGTCCGTTTAGCACTTCTTAATTACTAGTGTGATCAGTATTTTATTTTAAAACACACTTTAAAATCTCAGGTAATTAGCATTGCTGTTCGAAGTTGGGTATGCAAGAATTCTCAGATTTTGATCAAATATACATAATTTTATGTCTGAGGTTTTTTATATATCATAAACCTACGAATTGGTCCTTTTCGCCTACGGTTCCAGTTGTCGCGGGTTTAAACCCAGTTGGGTCGATGGGTTTTTCGGAAAGGAACTAAAATTTGGTCCCGTGCCTTAGATTTATGACACGTAGGAGGACCTCAAGTCTGAAGAAAAAGGTCTCTGAGCAAACGTTGTCGCTCATTTCATACCCAACCTTGAATTGCAACGTTATGACCTTATTCAGTAAAGATGTAATGAAAAATAATAACTTACCTCTACGATAACGGAACCTGTGGCTATAGGTGACTTCTTAAAGAAGTCATAGTTCTGAAAAATTAATCAACACCGGGCTATCTATCTATATACGATAATTTTGTCTACCTACCCACCCACATCCTTACACCTATCAATATATCTATCTATCTATCTATCTGTTTACCTATCTATCTATATATCTGTCTGTCTACCTATTTATCTATATTTCTGTCTGTCTTCATATCTATCTATATACCTTTCTCTCTATCTATATATCTACCTGCCTGTCTATCTATCTATCTAGATCTATTTCTGTATCTATAGACTACCTACATATCATCTAACTCTGTATCTGTACCCGTTTATCCATATCTCTTACCTCTATATCACTATCTCTAACTGTACTTTTTCTTATCTACCTATGTATGTGTAACTTGAAAAAGTAATTACTTTAACATACCTGGTTCCCTGATCTGTAAGAAAACTATATTAGTTATGAAATAAGGAAAGGAATACTTCATGCAGTAGGTGATGTTAGTGCGAACTTACAAAAGTCAGTAAATTATTTTTATTGTTAACTCTCCAAAGTAATATCAGAATACATAAACTTTAATTATACTGTTGTGCCACATATTTCAAAAACATAGATTCTAAAGAAAAAATAGAAGACTAAGATGAACTTAATATTTTTAAAGAGAAATTCTAAGAGCTATATTTAGATCAGTTAAAGTGTATAATGCATGGAGAGTGCATTACAAAAGAGAGTTACATGCATTATTTGAAGGAATATATGTTACTACTTTTATTAAAGATACTATTTACGATGGGCTTGATGCTTTGTAATAAAAGAAAACTTAAAGCCAACTCATGTTGAGGTATTACGTAAATGAAGCCAGACTATAAAAAACCCTCGCTTTTTTCTAATTAATTATTTTATGCGTGCCGTTGAAGGAGAATAGTGAAATATTTGTTCTAAAGAATAGCCAGGATCGAGAGCACAAATAATGATTTACAGAGTAGGTTGTGTTTACATGTTACTTGGTTCTGCTGCCATATAGAAAACTATAAATCATGCCACTCGGCGACTTATTAAAAAAACGCGTTTCATTTTTTCGTGCAATAAATGTTGCTTAATACGTACTCTATTAACTATTTAAAATTGTATATCTGTATCGAATTATATATTTTGTTCTTATATGATGTAATCAAAAATAACGCCAGAATTTTGAGAATCGAATCTTAATATTTTAAGAGATTTCTTTTTTCCATGCACATATTGCTGAAGCATTTGAGGTAAATCAGTACAAGCGGGTGTCAATGCGAAGATAAATAACTTATTCACTATCGAAAAGCGGACATAAGCTCTCCACACATCCCTATTCCGAGTTAAAGTTTTACTATCCCCTGTATAATTTAACTCCCTCAAATCATGATTAAGGTGTTAGTCTCCCACCTCATTTTTGGCCTACCTCTGATTTTCTACAAGGAGTTTCCGTAGGCCTCTTTCATTCCTCAATCGCGCCAAAAGTACCGACCACTTCAGCTTTAACTAACTAACTCACTGGCACTATAAAAACCCATAGGTTCATGGCTGCACGGACATAAGCTCTCCGTACATCCCTATCCTGAGCTAAGGTTTTCCAATCATTTCCTGTATAATTGAGGCGCTTAGAATAATAACGGCAGATCCCAACCAAAATTCATTTTGAGATAAATGCAAATGTCTGTTTTTTTTCCAAAACCTGAAAAGTAGTTAACAAATATGACTTGAAATTTTCTGGGTATTTAATTTAAGGGATTTCACATCTATGTGCAAGTTCTTGAACCTTTGTGATTATTAGTTTTCCTGATTTTGTGTTGTTTATTAGAACAAGAAGTATACAGAACAGAAAAAAAATTGTGTAAAATTGACTTTTCCTTATTTATCATCTTGAAATACCTAATGCAGCTCTATTTCTAAATCTTCACATTTTTCGTCAACATCAACACCATCATGATGAAGACTATTATAAAAATCATGATGGATGGGTGGTATATATTTCAGTAATTTCATCGGTCATTGTATTTAGCATTCTTTATCTTTGTCTGTTCACTGTACGTCTACTGTAACTTAAACAATGTAACATGTGAACTTTTACCTATTTTCCTACAACGCGATGAACGTGTAGCGGACATAAAGTAAAGCACTCATAGTTGGGATATGTTATTTTAACGCTGAGAATGCGTTCGCTTTCACTACGGACAAATTTTAAAGGTGGAAAATGAGAGCTTTGGCATATCCCAATTTGTTTGATACTACATCACATGAAAGATAGATTGCAGCTGTGCACGATCATGCTTCTATCTCAAAATTCGATGTCAGTTGAGATCTGCCGTTATTATTCTGAGCGCTTCAATTTATTTCCCTCAAATCATAGTTAATGTTATTCTCCCACCTCATTCATGGTAACTGGGCGTTTTACCTCTGGTTTTCCTACAAGAAGCATCCAAGCATGTCTTTCATTCCCCATTCGTGCTACATGTCCCGACCATCGTAGTCTACGAGACTTAACTTTTGTTATTATATCTGGCTTCCTATAAAGACAATGTAGTTCATTGTTATGTAGTCATCTCCATTCATCTGTCTGTACTACTCTCTTTGGTCCAACATTTTTCGTAAGAAATGTATTCTCAAATACTCGTAATCTCCTTTCCTCCCTTAAAGTATGAGTCCAAGTTTCGCATCCATACAATATAACTGGTAGAATAATAGTTTTATGTATTTTAAATTTAACGTTTCTTGAAGGTAGTTGGGACATCATGAGTCTCTGTAATTGATAATAGCACGAATTTTCTGCAGGTCTACATTTTCATCATCATCATTATATCTTCACGGTATAGGCTCCATGGCCTGTTCCGGCTCAATACTCCCATCGCTTTCTTGGTCTGGCAGGATCTCTTTTCCCTTGTGGTTATCTTTCCATTTAACTTTATTCCATGCATTGTCATCAACTAATTTTATGTCCGGCGATGTGTATTTGAGCTTTTTAGTAATGGAAATTTCGCCGTGGTTGCGTTACAAGCGCAACGCAAGGCTAGCTTGGTATATGTCTACATTATTTAACTCTCATTATTATTACATCTGATTTCCCATAAAGATCATGCAGCTCTCTTATTATGAAGTCTTCTCCAATCACTTGCCTGTTCATCTCTATTTGCTCCAAAAATGTCTAAGTACTTTATTCTCGAATTTTCATTTATTTTCTACTCCCTTAGAGTAAGAGTCCATGTTTCGCAACCATATAGTGTAACTCGAAGAATAATACTTTGTGTTTTTAGTTTAACGGTTTTTGAGAAGGACAAGAGAACCTGTAATGCATTATAACATGAATTTCCAGAACTGAATCTATATTTAATCCCTTTCTGTACCTCATTCCTATTTATAATTATTGTTTTTAGGTATTTGAATTCAGTCATTTGTTGAAACTATCGCTTATTTGTCATTACTGTCCATTTCCATTATATTAATAATTTATTTGTGTGGCTATATATTTATTTTTATTTGTGTTTACTTCCCGGTAGTTTCTTATTGCTATTTAAATATATAATAAAAATTAGCTTATAGCGTTTTCTCGCTAACACCTAACAACACAACATCAGTATATACGAACACTTTTTTACCATGAATTATCTGAGCTAACAAAATATAGTTTGTTTTTCTTATAAGGCACATTCAAACGTTGCCTAACTGTCTTACATTCTAACAGATATCCATTTTCATGGTTTCCCTTACAGAAAATTGTAGTTTTCTACGGTTGTGAGTATAATATACAATGTAAAGGAGAGTTTTTGTGACATGCAAATAAAAAAAAAACATGTGGTCACATGTGTTATAAAACAGTAAGTTAAATAGTTCTTGCAAGAGAATAATTAGTTCATAGACCTATATTTTATAACATATTTACACCTTTCGCGTATGAGGAATGAAGGATACTGACTGCAACAATACCAATCATCGTCCAATGTACAGTTCTTAATAAAGAATACGATTAAAGTCTTCTGAAGTGGATGCGTGTACCGAGTCCATAGGAGCTGAGAATGTCGATATAAATTGGTGTTCGTGGCGGCTTGAAATAATAGCACTGTATGTAACAGAAATCAACGATATTTTATTAATGTTAAACTTCACTTTGTTCTTAATTAAACTTTATTGATGAAATATGATGCAGATATGAACAGGCACTCACACGTACGACGTGCCCGGACTAGAACACGCGGCTAAGTGAGGAACGCGGACAAGTAGCGTCCGAAGCCAAATGTTTACAGTGTTGCAACATGTAGCTTCAAATCATGCAACGTCATACGTTGCCACGTTAACTATTGAAAGAATATCAGTGAATAGTAATTTATGAATAAGAGTCAAGGAGGCTGGAAAATAAATGAAATGCTAGAAGCGATATTTCCCAAAATGTTGACAGAAAATTGTGTTATACTATTCCTAACAGAGCCCTCCTTTGTATATTTACCTTGTCGTGGTGGAGTGGCTTGCGTGTTTGAATGATCTCGAGAGCTATGCCGGCGGTAGTATTGCTGCCGATAGAGTTACTAATGCCTGATTGATCGAATTTGATAAGTCAGACGAAAAACGCACTTTGGTCGAAAGAGTGACGATATTTCACCATAAAAATACAACCGTCAAGAAATGCGGACATGGGTTCCACTGGGGTAAAATTTTCCGGAGGTCAAATCGTCCCCCATTCGGTTCTCCAGACGTGGACTACTTCAAGGAACCCATGCCAAAGGCTAAAACCTAGGGACATGTTCCTTGGAAAATGGAATGTTAGGATTTTATACAATAGCGGGAGACTAGAGATATTAACGCGGGAATTAGATAAATCGCCCTTGGATATAGTTGCTTTACAGGAAGTTAGGTGGCCAGGAGAAGGTAGTCAGGAATCAGAAAGCTTTGCATTATACTACGGTGGTGCAGAAAGATCTGAATTTGGAACGGGTTTTTTAGTCCAAAGGAGGTTCCTGTCCGCTATCCAAGACATTAAATTCGTCAGTGATAGGATATCACACATAATTGTAACTGAATTCAAATACCAAGGAACAATAATCACAAATAGAAATGAGTTGCACAAGGTAATCAAACATAGGCTCAATTCTGGAAATGCGTGCTATTATGCTTTACAGAGACTCTTGACGTCCCAAGTCCTTTAAAAAAACGTTAAACTGAAAACATATAAAACTATTATTCTACCAGTTATATTACACGGATGCGAAAAATCGACTCTTACATTAAGGGAGGAAAGGAGATAACGAGTATTTGACATTCAAGTTCTTAGGAAAATATTTGGACCAAAGAGAGATGAACAGACAGGTGAATGGAAATAACTACATAACAGTGAACTACATGGTCTTTATAGGAAGCCAGATATAATAAGAATAGTTATTGCGATGGGCAGGACATGTGGCACAAATGGGGAATGAAAGACGTGCATGGAAGCTTCTTGTCGAAAACCAAGAGGGAAAACGCCCAGTTGGCAGACCAAAAATGAAGTGGGAGAATAATATTATGATTTGAGGGACGTAGATTATACAGGGAATGATTGGAAAACATTTGGCTCAGGACAGGGATGTTTGGAGAGCTTATGTGTTACGTGTTACAGATTTTTCACTTCTATTTTCATATTCAGCAGGGCCGATTTAGTAATAATCAGCATATTTGTTTTCTATGACAGACAAAATATCAAAATTTTTTTGACTAATGTATTATTATTATTATTATTATTATTATTATTATTATCATCATCATCATCATTACTTTTTATGATGCTGTTAAAATGGCAAATATGTTCAAACGAATCCTGGTAATGAAATTTCAACATATCATTTGTCTCGATGACAGATTAATGAAGAAAAAGCCTCAGGTTATTTCGAATCTAAGTTTGAATCTAGAAATTCGGAAACGAGTCTCAAATTCTACTACTGCCAACTCTTTCGGTACTGGAAAATTGTCGAAAATTTAATAAAAATGCATTTTCAATAAAAATATTGATGAAGTGAATTTACATAAAAATAAATTAAAAAATATATTTCTATGTAAAATTAAATTTGATGTATCCACTCTATAATTCTCACCTAGTACAATGAACTCGATTTGGGATATCTATCTCTATCCAATAAAAACATGTATTTAATTAAAAATTAATTCCCCAGTCTTCATAACCCCTGATATAAACGAATTTTGATCATTCTGTCATAAAATTTGTAAATGACTCGTAGGTTATAAAAAAACTAGTTTTATTAATGCTGTGCTATGGTTCCATGATCCATCGTACCACTTCTCCGGCATTAGTGTGTAGCGTGGAGTCTATGTAGTGCCCTGCAGGCGTTAACTGCACATTGGCAGATAACTGTAATGTCAATAAACGCCCTTGTGTTACTGCACAACCACAAAGCTTTACATCCAGGATTGCTGATAAACGATAAGCGTTGCTAAGTTCACATAGCTGTGTGGGCTGCAGTATTCCAAAAAGTTAACTTTGCAATAAAATTCTTGTAAACTGCAACTATTTTATGGATCTGATTTTACCCCTTGATACCATTCGAATATCTATCACAGTCCCAATTTCTGTTTAGTGTCAGTCCTGACATTTCATTACTGAAATTAAGAAATTCTATAGAGGTTTTCACGTGTAGAGAATATGACTGTTCTTGTGGCGAATTTAATAATAAACGTGTCCTATTATGTGAGGTTAATTTATCAGTTAATTCAAAATTACGTAAAATATAACATTATGAAATATCGAAAGGTCCGTCTCCTCAACTTAAAGATTATTAGTTATCTGTAGTGCTTTCGGGACTAGTCCCATCATCAGCAGAATTAACAGGATATGGGTTCTTATCTGTCGACCCCTGTCCTGTTACTTCTGCTGATGATGGAACTAGCCTCGAAAGCGCAACAGATAATTAATAATCTTTAAGTTGAGGAGACGGACATTTTTGGTAAATATTTCATAATTTTATATTTTAATTTTGAATAATACCTCAACGGAACTTTATCATGAATTTTATCAGTGTTGACTAGTTAATTAATTTGAAACGAAAAATTAAGTTAATTAGTTTCACCTAAACTTTGCCAAAATGTAGAGCCCAATTTATGAAAAAATACCATCATACAACATAACATTTATCATCGAATTATTTAATAAAATTAGGGGGTGGACTCACTTACCGGAACAGCGGCTAGTGGAGATGTCAATGAATCATCCTCTTTCAACTAAACTTGTTTTGACACGTACAGCTGTGGCCAAATAATAATACGCAACTAATATATCACTGTGGTTTACTCGGTGAGAATACTCTGAAGCTACTGGCGTTTCTTCTTCTTCTTCTTCTTCTTCTTCTTCACGGTTTAGGCTTATTTACTACGCAGTTCCGGCTCCAAATTGCCGCTCTTTCCATCTTTTCTTTGGTCTTCCCAAACTTCTTCTTCCTCGTCGTAAATAGTTGTATGCTGCTTTTGGTATTCTGTTTTCAGTCATCCTTGCCAAGTGTTCTTTCCAGTTTGTTCTGTATTTCTCTATTGTTACGTTTAATTCCTCTACTTTTAGTTGATGTCTTATTTCTGTGTTGTGTTTTTTGTCTGTTCTTTGATATCCTGTTATTGGTCTGAGGAATCTCATTTCAGCAGCTTGTATTCTGGCAGATTGTTGTTGTCACTGTCCATGTTTCGGATCCATACGTAATAATAGGCACTGCCATTGCCTTGTATAATTTCATTATAAAGTATATCCTGGCTTTATTTTTCAAAGTTCTTTTTGGTGTTTCTGTTATATAATTAAAATTATTTAGTTTGTTATATATATATCTGTTTTCGCTGTGTATTATATTTCGCAACCTAGGAAGTTATATCTTACTACTTTTCCTATTGGTTTATTTTTTAATATTATCTTTGTCCGAACTGGACGAGCGTCCTTGAAGGCCTTTGGCGTTTCTGTGCTCATAATATATAAAATACGTAGTGCAGCTTGTGGTGGTTCCGTGGTATCTCCGAAGAATAGAAGAGTCATTGACCCACGAAAACACAGTTGACAAATTAAATATTACGATTTTATGAAAAAAAAGGAATTTAGTGTGAATTGCATTTATTAAATAGACCACTAACTCTATCGCAAAATCCTAAACGCAGTTAACAATGGCGCAGATATCCCAATTTTTCCATGATAACTCTCTATTGGACATTAATTTTGTTGGTGAGAAAAAAACTCGACGTTGTTTGAGCGCGGAGCGGGAAGATGTTTATCTTGGCGTCATAGGTACCTATCGCAAATGTTATATTATACTGTTTTATGGTATACATAGCGTTGTTTTTAACTTTACATAGATTATTCTTAAATAATTTGAGTACAAAATCTGTTTTTTTCGTGAATGATTATTATTTTAAAAAATTAAATTAGAATGCAAAATTGATTTTCCTACTTCAAAATGTTAACATTATTATTTAGTAACCACATTAGTATTATCACGATTTAGATTTTATTAGTAGCAGTGAAGTATTGTTTCGTAAACTTATGTTAATGCAGTACATATGGTAGAAGGAGAAGAGAGATGATATATTTCCACCTCTGTGACTCAGTCTGCGGCATCAAGTGGAAACAGCGTTCCCGTTACAGACAATACTGTTTTTTAGACATGATAAACCCTATGAATATCATACGTGTTTAGTAGTTGTATTGGGTGAACGCTTGGATGAACATGGTTTTGTTGATAAAATTTATGTTACCTCCTCGTAGTCTCTTTCTCAGAGCATGGTGTGTTTGCCGTTCGACAGACAAATTATGTCTTACTTACTTACTCACTGGCACTATCGAACCCGTAGGTTCATGGCTGCGCGGACATAAGCTCTCCATAAATCCCTATCCTGAGCTAATGTTTTTCAATCATTCCCTGTATAATCTACTTCCGTCAAATCATAGTTAATGTTATTCTCCCACCTCATTCTTGGTCTACCAACTGGGCGTTTTCCCTCTGGCTTTATCATAGTTAAAGTCATTCTCTCACCTCATTCTTGGTCTAGCAACTGGGCGTTTTCCCTCTGGTTTTCCTACAAGAAACTTCCATGCACGTCTTTCATTCCCCATACGTACCACATGTCCTGCCAATCGCAGTCTACGAGACTTAACTGTTCTTATTATATCTGGCTTCCTATAAAGACCAAGTAGTTCATTGTTATGTAGTCTTCTCCAGTCACCTGTCAGTTCATCTCTCTTCGGTCCAAATATTTTCCTAAAAACTTTATTCTCAAATACTCGTAATCTCCTTTCCTCCCTTAAAGTAAGAGTCCATGTTTCACATCCATATAAAATAACTGGTAGAATAATAGTTTTATATATTTTCAGTTTAATGTTTTTTGAAAGAAGTTGGGACATCAAATGTCCCTGTAATGCACAATAGCACGCATTTCCAGAATTGAGCCTATGTTTAATTTCCTTGTGCATCTCATTCCTAGAAAAAATTATGTCTTAATACTTTTATTTCATTCTAATTAAAATACTCTTTTAACATTTATACATTCATCGTGTCTAGAATTTTCGATTTGGTTTAGTAGTTCAGGTTCCCATAGTTTGTTTCGTATTTTTTTGTAGAAGTCCACTGATTTAAAAACAACAACAATAAGAAGTTGAATGCAGGCTTTCACGGCCGGTAATCATAATGTTGAGTGATTCCGGGTTATGTGGCCGTGGTCCATAGTTGGTGTTGATACCAGACGTTTCTCCCTCAACTGCGGAGGGCATCTTCAGTGGCGAGTGCTTCTAGGCGTGTTTCCTGGTCGGAAGATCTACTTAGATCTTACTCTAAGTAGATCTTCCGACCAGGAAACACGCCTAGAAGCACTCGCCACTGAAGATGCCCTCCGCAGTTGAGGGCGAAACGTCTGGTATCAACACCAACTATGGACCACGGCCACATAACCCGGAATCACTCAACATTATAACAATAAGAAGTAATCATTTATTTTATCTAATAACGTTCTTCTCTTCAGCTTCAGTAGGACAAATAATTTAGACCTAATTACAATTTTGAATAATATATAACTAAACTAATTATGATACAATAAATATGCCGTATAAGTAGTATACAACTTGATTATATGTTGTATTTCTTAATTGTGTGATGTAAGCTTATTTTTTAACTATTTGCAAGTCGGACAGCGCTTGATGTAAATGTTAGTTATGATCCAATATTGGATCCAAGTAATGAATCCTAACCTAGAATATTCTAAGCGGTTGTGGGAAATAAAGAAAAATCCCCTTTCAGATTCATCGTTAATTGGGATCACCTGAATACGTTATTTTTATATATGTATTTATGTATGAATGAAAAACTGACAAAAGTTGAATACAGGCAAGTGGGCTATAACGAAATGACCCATATTGTAGCGTTTTAAATTCGCATTCGGGAGGTGCTTAATTGAAATCACATAACCGACAATCTGAGTCGGAGTGATCATGATTTTCTAAGTAATCAAGACAAATGTTGAGTGGAAATATTACGACGATATATTTATTCATCAACTATCCTTTCACAATTTACTAAAATTAATATCGGTTACATGTTAATATACATTAATAGAGACAATAAACATGCACTTCGTACTGGTACACCTCGACGGGTTACGAAAAAATATGTTGATATTTCTTAAAATTTAAGAAGCTTCAATATCTTCCTAGTTTCATTTAATAAAACTGAAAAAGAAAGAAGAAAGAAAAGTGTAAAATAAACCGGAAGTTAAAAAAAGTTGAATTCAACTTTATTTTATTTGCTTCTTAGCCTTATTCGCGGCATACATTTTTTTATGTTTTGTTCACAGACAAATGACTGCTAAGATGCCTTTGTATTCTGGAAAGTCCCCTGAGGTGAGACAGGATGATGAGTTTCTGAGACAGCGAATATTGAAAATCTTGTACCATAGACGTGTCTCTGCGTATAAAAATAACATTGAATGTCTTATTTCTTATTTATAATAATGAAATTGAGTACCTGTTTTACACATCAATGTTATTTCCTATAACATTAATAAAATTCAGGGTATGGCTTTTGGGAGCTCGAAATTAAAATCAAACAAACATCATATTGGTTTAAGTTCAAACTTGTCAAAACTATTTGCTAAGTATTAAAAAAATCTTTTAGTGTCATACAATCAAATGTTATAATAAAATGTATTAGTTACAACATTAAAATGATAATATAAACTTGTAAAATTGTTACCTGATAGGCCCGTCTCCTCAACTCTGTAAAATATTAATCTACTGTAGGCCTTTCGGGAGCTGTCCCATCATTAGCAGAAGGTGCAGTAATAATTCCTAATTCATTTATCTTGTGTCACGTCGTTGCTTAATTCTATGTTTTTAATATGTTGATCGTCTCGTGGACCAATGTTCGAAAATTATTTTAATTATTTCAAGTTGAAATGACCAAAAATGTAGTTCACGACATTTTAACATTAAATAATATGTATTTTCTTTCCGTTTATTCGTTACGAAAAAAGACACTCATGTTAGTTTAATATTTATTAGCCGCACAAGATATTATGAACGACAGTGCTTAATAGAGTATTTATAAATTGGCAGTTTTATAGTTGTTTGAAAAATTGAAATATTGTGGTCTCGAAGTAGCGTGCTGCCTTATCAGCATTCGATCTCCGATAGAGACAAGCTTCCTGGGATACTTTTTTCCGGGGTTTTTCCTCAGCTATAAGACAAATGTCAGGAAGATGTAAGGGCCAACTGGTCCCCGAACATCATCTGGCCATCGTCATCATCATACTAGCTGGTGTGGAAAGCAATGGGAAGCTATCACATCTATAAATCCCTAATAAAGCTGCAAGCATTTCATGAAAATACTATGATTGCAGTGAAGGACCTGCTCTCGGGCAGAATACTAATATATATGCCTTCTTTGTTCTTTGTAACACTGCACGTTGAGCGTGACCTGGTTCCTTTTATTATTGCAACCAATACTTTATAGTCAGAATTTTGATCTTTATTATGTCCGTAAATGAACCTCATTCTTTATGTGTACCACAATTAAATCATATTTCCTACTCTCTGCACCTCTTACGAAACATAGCTTGAATTTTGTTTAAGGCCCATTCGTCCCCAATTCCACAATTCCGAGCTATTTAAGTAGCATAGTTGAACAATGAGCCTTTTCCTACGCGAACTGGTATGTTTCGTTCAAGTGTCTTGAGTTGATTAAAAATCGATTGGACATTTGTAACATTATACATACAATAGTTTACTCACAGTATGATACGGATTGCCATCGCCTAGGATTCGGAATGTTTTTCTTTAAATTAACTTCACAGACATCTACACAAAACATTCAAATCCAGCCCAACAATGTGTCATATTGCTCCATCCTCAAGGCTGATCTGGACGCCGCTATTCGATGTACACGTACCACCATCATCTTCCTTCTAAAAATATGTTGAATCTTGTAGACCACATCTTCACCACTCAGTGTTGGACGTCCCACGAAAGCTGCAGCTTCGGAGATCTTCCTGTCGTCCGAGTCGGTCAGTACAGCCACAGCAAGTCCCTTCGTGGAATCCAAAGGAATTACCTCGTCAATCGTAGCTCTAGTTCCTCCTGTGTCTGCAACTGATAACATGCAGTTCACATCGGGAATTTCTTCTGGCCTCCATCAACATGTCTCTTCTGGGTTCCCTTCCACCCCCGAAGAATCCAATGTATTTGATCGAGATGATATCGCCTCTTCCTTATTTACGATGAATCTGCGGACGACTGGTACTTGGCTAGCATCGTTGTGTAGAATTTCGTCTTTCCCCAAGCGTAGCACCCACCGACTAATATCTACTGTAGCGTCATACATCATCAGGGCAATAAGGAGGCCACCAATTAATGTGGCAAGGAAAATAATTTTAGTTGAATTATTAGAAATTAGAGAAGAGATGTTCTCAGAAACTGGCGACAAAAGCCCATTAACGTAGCATGCCGCGGCCTACGATCAACTCCAGGAAAACCTCCATCTCAACTGGCATGATATCCTCCGACGCAGTGCGAAGCTCGAACTTCCGTAATAGCGTCCGCTAAGTCAACCATTCAGGCAGTTATCCTGTGTCGACGAGTACTAGGCAGATCCTTCCAGGATTCACCCGTCGGCAATGAGTCCATCGTAATTTCTATCGTTTGTGGATTTCAGCACGAAGCGGACTAACATTGGTAGTGATGATGGCGACATCACTGGCATTTTTTTCCCTGTCCATTTTTTTCCCTGTCGGGCCCAGGATTGCAGTTCCGCATCAGAAGACCATCTTTCCCGCAGTTCCAGCAAGCTGGGTCTTCTATAACGCGACGCTTGAATAATGTTGAGCGTCGACCTTTGACGTCAACTGCGGTCAGCTGTCGCACATCAGACGCGTCGGCTCATTCAAGTTATCCGACTCCAATCTCAAAGTGACATTCAAGGCTTCATTGATGGCGCGAAGTTCCGTCAACAGCAGACGTTTAACTACAAGGCCCCTTAGACCGCATACAGAAGTAGGCGCCGCATGCCCTCGATAAATATTGCTGGAAGTCCGACGAGGACCTTGTGTGCCTGCTGCTCTTAATGCCATGGTGGCCGTAATTATTTTCCGGGGCCTCTATGATGTTCTTGGCCTGGTAATCCAACGGAATGCAAGTGGAATCTCAGCGACTGGTCCTTAAAAACAGACGGTGATATGCGTCGTGCTTTCTTCGGATGCCCATCTACTATAGATAGAATCCTTTTTTAGCCATGTGGCCTTCTCTTTTTCTCACCAGAACAAACTTATGTTACATTTAAATACAAACAAATTACAATAACAGTACGTAGTAAACAATTATCTGGTCAATCTGAACAATAATGAAAATCCATCCATAATAATTCTGCCCGAGGGCAGGTCCTTCACTGCAATCATAGCATTTTCATGTCATACTTGCAGCTTTACTAGGGAATTGTGTAGATGTGGTAGCTTCCCGTTGCTTTCCACACCGATGAAGCATGATGGTGATAATGTTAAGGATGATGATGGTGCTGATGGCCATATGATTTCGGGGTCCGTTTGGGCCTTAAAGTTTTCCTGACATTTGTCTTACAGGTGAGGAAAAACCCCGATAAAAACCTCACCCAGAAAAACTGCCTCGACCGGGGATCGAACCCGGGCCCGCTGCGTGACAAGGCAGCACGCTACCTCGAGACCACAGCGGTGGACATAATGAAAATAATGTTTAAAAATACAATAACTTTAGATAAAATTAAAATTAACTGATGGAATTATCTGTACTCAAAAGAATAACAGCTGGAATATACTACTCATGAAAAGAAAAGAAAAAATGTATGCAAAGAAAGTAATAAACTCTAATGAATTAATCTATCGCTTATATATAAGACATTAGGTAAATATATTGACAAATTTTAATACTGAAAAAAAAAACAAATTATTAATAGTTAAAAAAGTAATACTACTGACATCTTTCTGTTAATAATTTTATTTTCAATTTTTTTCTGAAAGATGGTAAAGTTTCGCTATCACTGACGTAGGGTGGAACAGAATTCCAAATTCTAGCAAGAGAAACTGTATACCATTTCGAGTAATAGGTAGTGTGATGAGGAGGGATATAAGGGACAATGTGCTGAAGGGATCGGGTATCTAGTATATGTGAATCAGAGAGTCTAGTAAAACGGTGTGATAAATAATAAGGTAATGTTGTGTGTAATATTTTATAGAGGCAATTTAACTCATTCTCCAAATGACAGTAAATGACGAATCAGAATTCAATGAATTTTGATTTACAACCAATCACAGTCGTTTTTCACCACCATTTTATACATTTAATTTTATCACTTTGAAATCGAGCTCTTCCTTTTTAACATTCTGAATAGGTCATAACATTATTTTCCACTGTCCGACTCTTTAAGAAATACGTTGAATATAACAATTTATATATTAAGATGTAAGAATTCTAGAATGCATGTGGCTACCAGATTGTAAATATAGTGCACGAATGCAACCAGATAGTGCTTGCGGGAGATAATATAAAACATTTGTAGCAATTGATTATACCACAAAAAAAGAAACCACTGTTTGCACATTCTTAAACGTATTACTTCCCCGGAATTTATGTTCCAGAAAAATATAATTGACCTATTTACATCACAGGACATCATATTTATTTAATAACCTGTAATGATGTGTTTCATTATCTCTCCACTAGGGTGCATTCTAACAATATCGCGATTCTGTTTGACAATAAATATGATCTGGTAGCAGTGATGAACAAATTAAACATAACGTTTCTCATTTATTTTCAAACATCGCCGTTACATTAAATACATAAATATTTTTAAATAACTATATTTAAATAATGATTTGTGAGTAAACAGCTTAATTTTATTCGTTAAGTAGTCCTAACAAATGCCACTCTTGATTTCCAAATTATCTAGGTAAATTCACTCCTCACTTCGTGAGTCGTGAATTTGATATGCAAATCACTCGTGGCATTAGTTATGAACAAATAGGGAATGGATGGTTCTACGATCTTGTAGACGAAGTCATGACAATTGTTCCAGGGATGGTGTAACGTGAACAAATCTGCGAATACCACAAAAAGTCGTGTGCAAGAATTATGAACACTTGAAGTCTTTGGGTAAGAACAGTACTTAGGTCAATAAAAACAGTATCACAAAAATCAAAATGGGGCATTGCAAGTGTTTCTACTAACATTTTCCGTAGAGAAAATGGTAAACAATTTCTTATACGATTTAATTACTCTATTATTGAGAAGATTTTTTGCAAATATTGTTTATTTTTTATTACAATTTAAATTTTAATCCATAAATACTCCTAGATTATTTACTCTCACACTATAAGGGATTTGAACCCCATTAAGTGACACATGTAATCCTGTATTTGTGTTAATTGACCCTAATAGTCTCTGATGATCCATAATGACCATTTGTGACATTCTAGGATTTAATTGAGGTCCATATTTCTCTGTACATGCCGTTACGGTGTCACGGTCCTCGTTAAGTTCGTTTACCGCGTCATTAAAAGAATATTTGTCTGCGTGAATGTAGATCTGCATATTATCTGCGAATAAACTATGTTTGCAATGTTTTAGAGAGCCAGATATGTCATTTATATAAAAAATATATTTGAAAAAAAGCAATGGGCCGGATACCGAACCCTGTGTGAAACTCCATCTTTACGGTAGGTCCAAGAAGAACGCAATGTAGAATTTCCTACAAGAGATTGCTGGCGCTGACGAAGGTAGGAGTTGAACCATTGCGTGACACTGTCGGAAAGTGAGAGTTTTTTTTTTTTTAGTTTAAGCTAGAATACGTCCAAGTATATAGTGTCAAATGCTTTATTGAGTCAATGCTTTATTGAAGTCAAGTAGTGTAAGAACAGTAAGTTTTCGATCATCTTGACTACTCAAGATTGTCAGGTTATTTTCCAATTATGATACCAGGATTACCGCCGCGTTGGATTCATATGGAATATCTGTAAATTAACTCCACAGACGTTTACATAAAACATAAAAATTAGCTTTATTTATTCCACAATAATTCACCGATTCCTCACAAATGATTTGATGCTAGTAAAGTCTCTTTCATCACAATTTATCAACTTGTTTTCGATATTCGCTGACGGTTTCACTAACAATATCTCCCTGTCTTCACTCCTGGATTCACTTCACTTGTCCACTATACGAACATAATTAAAAGTGGCTCGTCCAACAGTCACATCTTATTTACATGAACAATAAAATCCCAGTCGATATATTAATCGATCCGAAGACTCGAGAATCGATTTTTGAAGAATGAAGGTATGTGGAAATATTTCTGCGCGCTCATCGATTACAAAATCATTAGCTCATGAATCTCCCCTTACCATATACAAAACGAGATCCGTCTCTCGCCCCCGCACCGCCCGCGAAATTCAAAATCCGCCCAAAAATGCGCCACAGATTGTAAGATGTTGGAGAAAGGTAGTTCTTTTATTTTACGACATTTTAACAATTCAGGTAATTAGTGTCTCAGTTCAATTATCGGGTGCAATGGCCGTCACATTTTGCTCAGATGTCACTCTTTTCAGTCTTGAGTTTCTTTATATGTCATTTATATGTGGCATGGGTCCAACTGCTTCTCTATACTGAGGATTTATACGCCCTCAAAAACTCCATCGACAGGTGGCAGGTTCGAATTAATGAATCTCGAATCAGAGGCGAGTTTGGTAACAACTAGACTGCAAGGTACTTTTTGGTTCTATTCTTGCGGATAAAAATTATCTAAATAAGTTAATATATAAGAATATAACAATGTATATAATAAGGAATTATTTGTTAATACTCGGCGTGCGTTGCTACTCATAGATAAATTAAATATCAAATGTTGATTAAATTGTTTGGTATACGCTGATAAAGGAACCACATAGCGGTAGCTATTCAGTTTTTTATTTCGGATTTCAGGTACACCTCCACTTCTAATTTTCGGATTTAGATTTTTTTTGTTAATACATACCTCGGATTATTTTAATAGGATATTGGCTACTGAGTTTCGTTCTCAAACATAAAAAATGTGACCGCTAGAACTACTTTTAAATTTTCACTTCAGATTAACTCCTACACCTAATTGTTTTAGAGGGCCCAATTGTGAATCTAATATATCCAGGGACCCACTTAAACACACAAAAGCAATTTCATCAAATCGGTTCAGTCGTTTAGGCAACTTTTAATTTCGGGTTTCTGGTAAACCTCCACTTCTAATTGTCGGATTTCGCTCATTTTTATAACATCTACCTCGATTTATTCTGATATGATATACTGAGTTTCGTCGTGAAACGTCGAAAAATGTGACCGCAAGAGCGATTTTTAAATTTTCACTTAGGTGAACGCCTGTTTCCCAGTTAGTCTCACGGCGGAAAGTGCGAAGTTAAATTAACATGAAATTGTTGTGAACGTATACAGCAGTGACTGGAAACAAGTTATAACTGTGATAAAAATTAAAATAAGATTATTTGTGATTTGAAACTGTGAACAGTAGTTTGTTGATAATTGTGAAAAAACAAATAAAGTGTTTAGTGAAATTTAAAATAAATTCACTATTCTTATTAAGTCAAAATATCGCAGAAGAAATATTCTGACGTTCATAGTAACAATATTTATATTGACAGCATAAATAATTGGCAAATAAATTTGGACTCAAATTTCAAAACAAGGAATAAGATCTTAGACACCTTACGTTTTGCACACGACCAAGTTCTATTATATATGTCAGAAGATGGTTTACAGAAAACACTCTTTCAATTAAATTATACTGAACAGAATTATAATTTATAAATATCAGTAAGTAAAACGAAAATCTTAATCTTAGCTTTTAAAGGATCAGATACAACAAGAGCTAAAATAATTCAGGAGGGGAAACCCGTTGAACAAGTGAACCATTTTAAATATCTGGGTTATAAATTCTCCTATTTTAAAAATGAAGATCTTTTTTAACAAATTTAATAAATTTGATTATGTATGTGGCAAAATTAAGAAAATATTTAAAAATGCAAGAAAGGAAACAAACTAACATTTTATAAAGCAGTGTCAGTCCCCTTACTGTTGTATGGTAGTGAATTTTGGGTTTTAACTAAAAGAGAAGATAAGATTATAGAAGCAGCTTAAATGAGATTTCTGAGAAGTGTGGCTGGCTGCAAACTTCTAGATAAAGGAAGAAGTAAATATATTAGATATGAGCTAAATATTTTTAAACTTTTAGATAAAATACGATACTCTAGAAAAACTGAAATAACATATTCAAAGAATGAAATATGAACGCATACCAAATATTATACTTAGTTATAAACCAAAAAGACACATGATTGTTGGTAGACGGAAAAGGAGATGGATTCAGCTATTTGAATGAGAATCTATGAGACCAGAACAGATTGTTGTTGTTGATGATGAAGATGATGATGGTGAGGAAATGGGTTCTGAAATATTGAAATTTCAACCAAGGCCTTATTATGAATACTGAGAAAAATCAAGCAAAATCTTAGCTAGATAATTTCTGGAGTTTAAACCTGGAATACGAATCGCTTTTACTGTTAGAGAAATCGCTCTGTCTGATTTTATTGTAACTTTTAACACCTTTTGCGCCAGAAAATTAAAATACGCAAGGTATTATTGCAGCGTTTAATGTAAAGTTCAAGTTTACATTATTATATCTGTATTTATTCTTTGTTTTGAATATCTTTCATTGTTCGAAAATGATTATATCACTTATGTGGGCGGTGTTAGATATATCAACATGTTATCGAGATGCAAGTTTCCATAGTTCTCCAAACAATACTTGATAGCGGACAGAAGCGCTCTGGGGTATAGACTGGCGCATTCCCTTATCTTCATTCTCAGGTTCGTTGCCTCTTGGGAACTAATCTTTCAGGACATTCAACCTGTATATTAGAAACTGCTAATGTCTGAGATATTTTGTAATGTTATACAGCACTAGCAAAAAACCCGGCGTGCGCTGATACGCCTAAATAAATTAAATTTTAAGGGTTAATTAAATTATATGGTATACAATACGACATACAAAACATGGCGGTTGCAGTCAATTTTTAAATTCGAATTTCAATTAAACCCCAACTTCCAATAATCGGATTTAGTTGCTTTTTTGAGAATACGTGCCTCGGTTTATTTTATTAGAATATACCGGATTTCGTCATAAAACGTCGAAAATTGTGACAGTTAGAGCGATTTAAAACTTTTCGTTTCAGGTGAACTCCTACATCTAATGGTTTTAGAACATAATATATAGCATAAAAAGCCTCTCCATGAAAAAAATACGTATGTGTGCAAAATAGCATTGTGTTCGGTTATATGGTGTCAAATTTACTAACGGCAGATATACCAACATCAAATTTATATATATATATATATATATATATTCTTAAAAAAAAATTTAGATCTTATTAATATATGTTGGAAGACTGGCTGTGTACCAGATGAATGGAATAACTCGTTAGTTGTATCTATTCATAAAAAAGGAAACAAAAATGATATTAATAATTATAGAGGAATTTGTCTGCTAAATGCGTGCCTATAAAATTTATGCAAAAATAATTACCAACAGATTAAACACAATTTCTGACGCAATTATCCTAGAAGAACAAAATGGTTTCAGACCCAACAGATCCTGTATAGGTAGTGTCTTTACGTTAGCACAAATCATAGAAAAACATAGAGAATTTAATATACCAACTTTTATGATATACATTGATTATCATAAAGCCTTCGACACAGTAAACAGAATAAAATGATGGGATATCTTACATAATGCAGGAAACCCAAGCATTTAATTCAAGCGATTCAAAGCACGTATCATAACACACGAATTCGAATAAAAATAAATAATCAAATCAGCAAATCAGATAGACTAATATCCCAAGTTGTAAAACAAGGCTGTCCACTTTCCCCTCTTCTATTTAATTTATATATGAATGAAATCATAAAATTATGGCAAAACCAATCACAATCACACTTTATGATTGATGGTCGACCCCTCAACACATTAATGTATGCAGATGATCAAGTAATATTGGCTACTTCTGAAGATCACCTACAAAGAGCAGTACATAGATTGTCAAATATAACCCAAGATTATAATTTACAAATTTCGGTAAGACAAAAACTATGGCGTTTCAAGGAAAAATACCGATACGAACTAAAATTGTTATTAACAACAATATAATAGAACAAGTTAATAACTTTACTTATCTTGGCTGCAATCTTTCCTACGACACATGTAATGACATAGACATAAAATTGGTCAAATTTCAAAAACTTATAGGAACAATAAAAAGCATCCTTTTCCGAAAAGTATGTCCAGATACAATTCTAAAATTTTATAAAATAATGGCTCTTCCAACTCTACTTTATGGTTCTGAAACTTGGACTCTTACTACAGGTAAATTAAATAGGATAGTAGCTGCAGAAAGGAAGTTATTAAGACCTTTAGCGGGTTATACACTTTATGATCACATGCGTAATGAAGATATCCGCAAAGCTCTCAACATACCAGCAATAACTGAAATCATTCAAAAATATCAAAATAATTGGCATGAACACCTTCTGAGAATGCCAAACAATAGACTACCTCTGCAGCTATTAAACTACAGACACATAGGGCGAAGAGACCCAGGAAGACCTAAGAAGAGATGGAGGGATCAATTTCTTTCCTGAAGAGGAACAGGACAATGGCCTAATCCATGCCTGCCATTGATGATATATATATGTATATATATATATATATATAGGCCATATATATATATATATAATATGATATGAAAAGAAAAATGAATCCTTGAGTCGAGATTTGAACCCGAGTCATTAAACGTACAGAGTTTAGAGCTCGGGTTTAAATCCCAACTCAAGCATTCATTTTTCTTATATTATATATGCCTTCATTGCCAAATGTCAAAAATATAGTTGATATATATATATATATATATATATATATATATATGTGTGTGTGGTGTGTGTTAATTTTAAGATAATAGGTCAGATGGAACGATTTTATATGTGCCAAGTTTATTATTTCTTATAACTTTACTCGTATAAATGCTGTTAATAGTAGTATGGAGTTACTTTATTTTATAGTAATGTTCGACATCAGGAACTTTCTCTGTAAAAACTTTCCAAGCCTATGAATTAATATGATAGTATCTGGATATCCGAATCTCACCCTGATTTTTTATCCGTTTGACGTGAGATTAAAGTTTGTTGTAATGAAACTTCTGTTAATACCGCAGAAGAACCGAGTGTTCATATTGATGCATATTCAATTGCCATTCTCGAACCATTATTGAAACGTGTGCACCTGAACATGAACACGCTGTGGCGAAACACTGAACATCCGACTACGCTGTGGCGAAACACTGAACATCCGACTACGAGTGGTCGAGTGACGAGTTTCGCCATTTAGTTGATGAACGATAGCGAGTTTCCAATTATAAACTGCCATAGCCTATCACGCCATAACTCTCCATGTCATACAGACGGCTAGTCTAGAACAATAATTTCCATATTAGGTTCGGGATTAATTGAATCTACAGCTAATCTACCACACAATGTCTTTTTAATAGTTGTGTTTTGTGTCAACACGATCGAGAGAAAATTTAACTCTAGCTATAACTCTGCATCGAACATCTCATTGCTTGTTTCAGGCACCCGACTCTGGAATTCCCTCCCCTCCAACATCACGGATTGCTCAACTTAATAATTAGTTTAAAGAATCAGTAAATATTTCCTTAGAGAATACAGTGTACAACCATGTACTTTGCATAATTTTATTATTCTTTTATGTTTTGTACTCTCTTTGTCAAACTAATTATTTAATCAATTTATTATTATTATTATTATTATTATTATTTTAATTTTTTTTCTGTATCATCTATACCCTGTTTTTGCCTATGCCTATTATGTATTATTAATGAAGTTGTAGAAAATTCATCATTGTTAATTTCCTTATAGTTTAACTTTTGTGAAGTGGAAGAGAATACCTTATAGTCTTAACTCCATGAGGCCATCATCATCATCAATTACAGTCATGATTTAGGCCATTGGCTTGTTCCGCTTCAGGATATAAATTGATCTCTCCATCGGCTTATGTCGGTCTTCCGGAGTCTCTTCGTCCATTGGATCTGTAGTGGAATATAATAACATGACGGTTCATATATCCATTATCCCTAGTAATTCTGCCCGAATTTTCATGCTATGCTTTGCAGCTTTACTAGGAAATTATAGGTGTGGTAGCTTACCACACTAGTGAAGGATGATGATAATAATGATAAGGATGATGATGATGGCGGGATGAGATTATATATATATATATATATATATATATATATTATATATATTGATTTTTTATTCAAATAAATACTAATGTTAAAGCAATGTAATTCTTAGTTAAAATTTGCCTTTAAAATGTTTAAAGCCTGGAGAAGGAAGTTAGACGGAGGTTAATATAATTTGTGAAAGTATTGAGTCGCAAAGTCTGTTTCCAATGCCACAAGATCGGGGTGAGAAAATATGCTGACTACTGGGATTACCGACCCAGATATTATATCCAGATCTATCATCTTTCTTCAAGCATATTTAAGGCAGGAGAGAATACCTCACACCCGCGACAAAAATCCTGCTGAACATCACAAGGGATGTCGATCGCTTGAAAAGTTAGGTCACCGATTTTTGGGAAGATACAGTATTTGTTTCAGTCATTAAAGAAGTTCGTGAATAAAATACACTCATTATAATAAAAAAAATCACAATCGATTATTAACATTTATTGAAACTTGGAAAATAGTTATTGAATCTGATGGCGCGGAAATGAGCTATCATTTTTTTAAGCGCTATAAAAAACATTATTAAGAAAAACAATACCCATATTACACAAGATATTACTATAATGAAAAACAATTTAAACTCTGGATTATTTTTCGTATTACATAATCTAATCGAACAAGAGATAAATAAAAAAGTACCTGAATAAAAATATTATATACAACTCTGAAAACAAACAATAATCGTAATGATCATAGAACATTTTGGTAAACAATTAACGAGACAACAGACGAAATAAATAAAACTAATTCCATAACGAAAAATACTTTCGATATTTAAACATCAAATTTGAAAAAGAGATACCTAACAATTTTAGCGTTCAATTTACTAGCAATTGACACAATATAGCTGCGAAAATAAAAACAATATTTTTAATAATGGTAACAATAGATTCAGTTATGCAATATTCATGCGTCCAATAACAGAAATAGTTACTTACGTACCAATGGTATTATTGTGGCCCTGAGGGCGACAGGTTATTTGCTGCCGATAAGGTTACCCATGCCGAACTGGTCGAAGGTGATAAGCCAGACGAAAATAGTACCTTGGTCGAAAGAGTGTCGATATTTCACCGTAAAAATACAACCGTCAAGAAATGCGGACATGGATTCAACTGGGATAAAATTTCCAGAGGTCAAATAGTCCCCCATTCGGTTCTCCGGGCAGGGACTACTTCAGGGAACCCATGCCAATGGTAGACCAAGAATGAGGTGGGAGAATAACATTAAATATGATTTGAAGGAAGTAGATTATACAGGGGATGATTGGAAAACATTAGGTCAGGATAGGGATGTATGGAGATATTATGTCCGCGCGGCCATGAACCTACGGCTTCGATAGTGCCAGCGAGTTAGTGAGTTAGTTAGTAAGCTAAGGCACTTGTATTTAGGGACGTTGTGAACTCAATAATACATTCAAAATGGAACAATATGTAAATTATTCAGAAGAAATTTGTGATTTGGCAAAAGAGAAGCAGAACAAAAATCATTGCCCATTGAGTCAAGAACAATGTACTGCAAGGAATATATGTTTTGTGAAGTGGATGAAAGATAGACTTGTGGACGTTGTTAATGAACTGTTGATGTGGCATACTTTGAGAACCAGGCAAGTTTATTTTCACCCAACGCATTGTGAAAAAAATGATCAATGCTAAAAAAATACTTTAATAGTAAACAAGAATGTGAATATTGGCCAATGTAATTTCTAGTTCAATTACTATATGCTATTTTTAAACGTTAATTTTGTTAATTGGAAATGTTTGGTTGCTGTTATTAATATTTTTTGTATGCCTGGTAAACTTAATTCACGCGCGAACAATTTGAAAAATTTAATAGCGCGGAGGTATTATGAAATCAATTACCCTACATATACCATTTCCTAGCAAGAAACAGACAATTATAAAGTACTGAGATATGATTAAATTATTTGATTAAAGGTCTAAAACATAATGTAGCATCCTGCTAGACGATATAGCTACACAATTTTGAAAATTATTGGTCAATTTATAACTCAACACCTACACCACATAATTAACTTACGCTATTCACAAAGTCAAATCTTAAAATTTCTTTATTTTACCAATTTCAGAATAAATCTGGGCACACAAAACATCTTCAAAATTACAGACCTATTTCAGTACTCGCAAACGTTTGAAAATTTTAAAATCAAATTCCATTCTTCACTTCACTGGATGTAAACGCTTTTATTGGTAAAGACATAGGAAGTTGAATATTGAGAAAATGTTTAATTTCTTCTTCCTTTTCATCGTTGGCAATATCTGTGTTAGGCTTGAAGACCTCAGAGAGGTGATTTGCAAAAATGTCTGCTTTTTCTAAATTATTTCTAGCCCAACCATCCTCTTTTTTAATAGATGGATTCAATATTTTTGGACGCTTTAATGACTTGGCAAGTTTCCATAGTGAATTATATTTGAAGAAATGAGAAGTGTTAAATTAATAATAAAATCGTTCCATAGTGAATATTCATCTTTATTGTTAGGACTAAAATTTGACATATATTCACAATGTGTGTCGTTCTTTAAATCAGAAAGAAGTTTTTTCAGTTCTTTTGCACTTTTATTAAGTTTAGTTTTATCTTCAGGGCGTCTATATGTTTGCCAAATCCTTCGAAGTTTTATTTTTTCTAAAATCTTTTCCTAATTTCTTTTGGATAGTTCACACAATTTTCTTCCTTTGCGCTTAAACTAGGCGTCGATTTCCATGTAGATTCTTGGAGTAATTTTGTAAAATACTCTGTTGCTGCATCAATATCATATTCGGATTTTAGGGAAATTTTAAGATTAATATTGTTGTCTAACCACCTCCGAATGAATCCCAGTTTGTTCTATTATTATATAGTGCAGGAGATTGTGATTTTCTGTTCATCATTGTGCTCATTGTTATTATAATAGGAGTATGATCAGAGTATATATCAAGACAAGATTCTATGTCAATATAGTTATCATTAATGCCCTAATAAATCAGGTATTTTGTTTAAATCTGTTGGCCAGTATGTAGGTTGACCTGTAGAAACATGTTCCATATTTATATTTATTAGACATTGTTGCAGTTCTCTCCCTCTGGGAGTAATAAGTCTTGAGCCCCATATTTGATGCTTTGCATTAAAGTCAATGCTAAGTGATAACCGGTTTGGATTCCGAAGTAAGCTCAGTTCAGAGTTAGCTATTATGAAAAAACAATAATAGTTACTGAATAAGGTGGATTAAATGTACAGGCCTAGGTATTTTTCCAGACATCTAGAAGGATTTCGCGCAATAATGGGAATTTTGAGAATTCTTTATCACTTTTCATATTATAACGCATTGTTGATCCGTTGCTCAAATGACCATGTTTGCTTTTCACGGAGGCGGCAAGACTAAGTCTCGCCACATAAGTGATAAGGGGTTTGGATTCGTGGATCGTGAGTTACATGTGCAACTCCCAGCGATCTCTTCAGACGAGTTTTATCAAAATATAGCTTTCCATATGCGTATATGTATCGCTTTCTAGAATGATCGATCTCTCGAAGTTACGATTAGAGAGGATCGAGACTGGTTTTCCCAGATATTTCCGATCCTCAAACATAAAAGGGATGCGAGCAGGTGATCAACTAGTTGTGGCCGAGAACTCGTCCAAAGAAATTCGCTCTTCAAAGCGACAAGTAAGACATGTGTTACGAGCACTCCTGGGAGTGTGAACAGAAAACAAAACTACAACAGAAACCGTGTCTGTGAGAGACTAATTGCAGAATAATTAATATGTGCGTATACAGTGAATTATTCTGAAGGTAATAAAGAAGATTTAGAATTTTTGTGTTAACCAGTGTGAAGACAGATTAAAAATACCAGTCTCCACGCAACCATTGCAGAATAATTATAATGTGCATATACAGTGAAATTGCAAAAGAAATAAATAATATTTTACGTTCTTCTGTAAACTGGTGGTCAGATAAAAAAAACAAACCTGCCCCATGAAATAGCTAACCGCTACAATATATTTGTATATTATTTGAAAGTGTCTACTTTTAGTGAAATATTGCTTTTCAACACTAAAAATACTATGGTTTCAGTTATGAATAGAAATATTACGTATTTATTGGAAATTTTCCAGTTATTTTCTCTAATATGTTATAATATTTTCCTCTCGAGTCCAATAAAACACCTTTTCAGTAATGTTTGATGCAGTAGAATGTAATTAACCGGATAGTTACTAGTTGCTTGATAAATCGTGATGCAGGAACGTTGTGTTAATTTGTGTGCACTGTATAATCCACGTTTCCACATTTCAATTAAAAATCAAATACATTCTGAGGGATTTCTGCCATTCGTAAATATATTGTTTATTTTTAAAATCTGTTTTGTAAATTGGAGTTTATGAACTGTGTGATACAAACCGTGTTGTTATTGAAATGAAACTTTTTGTTACTACATCAGATACGTTTGAAAATTAAAAAAAAGGGTAACAATAGAGTTTATAAATTTATTTTTATTGACATGCAAAACAGCTCTCATAATCATGTGATATGTATATAGACTGAATAATAAAACGACCACATATGAACTTCACTTAATGTTTAATCACGTGAAGAGAAAGTTAACTTTTAAATTTAAAAGTTAATTTACTTTACATATATGTCCACACATAGAAACACAGTGTATAATCGAAATGAATAGTTAATGACAAACGAGGGAACGTTTAAGAAGAGGCTGATTTTCAAATATCTACGGACAATAATTACGTTACAAACACGAATGAGATGCACAAAGAAATTAAACATTGACTCAATTCTAAATATTTCCAACAAATACATAATGTTTTTATTCATATCTGAAACCATAATATTTTTAGTGTGAAAAGCAACATTTCACTAAAAGTAGACACTTTCAGGTTTGTTTTTTATTTATCTGACACCAGTTTACAGACGAACTTAAAATCTTCTTTATTTCCTAAAGGGTGCACTAAGGAAGACATAATCAAGAATACAGAAATAAGACAGGAACTTGAAATATTTGCAATAACTGATAAAATAGATACATATAGATAAAAATGGAAGCCACACATAGACACAATGAATGAAGATAGATATCCAAAATAAATAACAAAATACAAACCTAAAGGCACCCGAGATGTGGGCAGACCTAGAAAGAGATGGGCTGACGTCGGAACGGGTCAACAGACATAATCCATGAATGCAGATGATGATGATTTCCTTTGCAATAATTCACTGTATAAGTACATATAATTATTCTGCAATGGTTTCGTGGGGACTGGTATTTCTTTAATCTGACTTCACATCCGTTAACACAAGAATACTAAATCTTCTTTATTGCTTTCAGAATAACTCGCTGCATATGCACATATTAATTATACGAGGTCTCCTGTCGTCCCAACTTCTCTCTAAAAACGTTAACTGAAGATATATAATACTGTTATTCTCCTAGTTCTATTATATGGATGAGAAACATGGGCGCTTACTTTAAGGGAGGAGAAAATATTACGAGTATTTGAGAATGGAGTTCTTAGGGAAAAAAATTGGGCCCAAAGGAGGAACAGACAGGCAAATGGAGAAGACTTCGTAAAAGTAAGCTACATTATTTTTATAGAAAACCAGTTATAATAACAGTTAAATCTTGTAGACTGCGATGGGCAGGGCATGTGGCACGAATGGGGAATGAAAAAGGGGCTTGGAAACTTCTTTTAGAAAAACCAGAGGGAACACGGCCAGTTAGTAGACCAAGAATGATGTGGGAGAACATCATTAATCACTGATTAGACGGAAGTAGATTATACAAGGAAAGATTGTAAAACATTACTCAGGTTAGGGATATATGGAGAGCTTATATCCGCGCGTCTATGAACCTACGGCTTCAATAGAGCCAGTGAGGTAGTAAGTTAGTTACTTAGTTCATATTAAGGGAAATATGTATCACGCCATTGCGTTCAGATGCATGAACAGAATTTTGAACATTTGCTCTAATTGCTCGAGTTAGGATAGAGAAATCTCCACGTCTGCCCTTAGGAAATGTGCATTATCTCGATGGTTAATTTACGGACCTCTTCTTAATGGAGCTTGTGTTAGTTCACTGTGAAACTTCACAGAAATATGATCTAACTGTATGAAATAAATCTTTTTCCTTTAAGAACGGTGAAGTTTCTGCATAAACAAAGACGCAGTACAGTATGGTCATGTTAACTGAAAATTAACTTGCCGACCAATGTTTCATGGGCTTGTACCTGTTTGCACTTGAAATTGTGTTTGTCTAGTTATTGACACTTTAAGTAAAATCGCCACTGTTTTTGTTGGAATTAATTCTTACTACTTAGCGAGTCCTAGAAGTTTAAGGCACAGAGCTCTGGGACTTGCGCAGGTTCGAGTCCCCACGGGATCCATTATGACAGAGGTGCCCTTCCAGTAATGTAAGAAATGTTGATAAAAAGTGCTGTAACGGCTAGAGGACCCGACATGATGACCACATGTCATATCTATACTGGCTGGATGATCGTCCACCTCTGTGATTTACACTGGATGTGAAAGCAGCAGCAAAATGGTAGATGAAGAGCCGCTTTCTAGGCCTGCACACCAAGTACATAGTTATTCAACGACCTATCCTTAAAAATAAAAACGTTTTATCGTAACCGGTTATTTTTAGGACTCACGTTCACTGGAAATTTTTACTTCTCGTATGTTTCTCTTCTCATTCCTACATCTAGGACCATCACTTTTGAGAAAATCTGTAGTTGTTTCAAAACATAGGCCTACCAGGAAAACCACACAATAATTTTGTTTTGTATACTTCTAATTTACACGAAATTGTCAGCATTCTTAAAACGAACAAGTTTCCTCAGCCGGTTCCGATGGACTAGTAGTTACGCCTTTGGGTCTGAAGTTCACGGTTTCAAACCTGACTGGGGTATATTAATTATTTCAGGGTATAAGCATCCTGTGTAAAGAGCTCTTCAGAAGAGTATTAATTATGGTACTTAAAATAACTGCGAATCTGAAATAAGAGGCCTTTGTACAAAATGTAACGGTCATTTACGTAAGCTTTAAATTGCTACGGTAATGACGAGAATTTATAAAGGGTGTCATTAAACGTTAACATACTCTAATACTTGATCTCTTTAATACTTCTGAAGAAATGGAATAAGTCATGTAGTGGAACGGTAATCAATATTATTGACCGTTTATTGCACAATTTATTTTTGTGTATGACTAGAATGTAATAGGATAAGATAAAGAAGATATAGAATATATGATTAGGAAATTAGTAGAAGCACTTGAAGTAAGGGGACTAAAAGTAAATTATATTAAAACAGACTATATAGTAATCGGAGGAAATTCAGAATACCTGTAAATATACAATATGGTAATTAATTGTGTAGAAGAATTTAAATATCTTATTCCATAATAAATAAATCTGGTAGGCCTACTTGTGAAAAATATATTATTAACAGAGCAAATTGTGTAAAGGAAGGCGATTAGATCCCTGAATAGCCTCTTATGGAATAGAAATCTGACCAGAAAAAATAGATTATACAAACAATATTAGAAAGTATATTTACATATGGGTCAGAAAGCTGGACAATAAACGAAAGGATGCAGGAAATAGTCTTGGCGGCAGTAATAGTTGCATTACGGAAAAGTATGAGAATATCCAGGTTACAACATACTAGAAATACATATATTAGAAAGAAATGGAGGCACAAGAGACTGTTATCAATAGGATAATGAAGAGAACTTTACAGTTGTATGGACATGTACAACGGATGTCGGAAAAACAGTGACCTAAACTGATGTTAGATTGGATAGTACGAGGCAGAAGAACATGATATGAGGGAATATGTGATTCATGATGAAGAGGAGTATGGAAGAAGGATAATGGGAAGATAGGAATATCTGGGAACAGGAATTAAGGGCGAACTGCTGTAAAGTGGAAAGCCTGTATTAAGTTATAAGTAAGTAATATTTCTGGCTAATTTTATCAACAGATATTAGAGCTATGCGGACTTAGAGGATGATTCAGAATTCCTATTTTGGACATTGTATGGGATATTTAGTGGGATTAGAAATATAACGTATATTGTTTTGTATTAGACTGCTTGTATATGTAAGTATGACATCTCTGTATATTTAAATTGTATTATTAAAACATACAAATACAATTAAATAATTAGGCCTACCATGACAATTAAAACTCATATAGGCTAAATGAAGACATCTTAGAAGAAATATACATGGAACCTTTAGAAAACAAAATTTCTATTTTTAATTAAAGATGGATTCAACATGATCATCGAATGGAGGATCGTGGGATATCCAAACAAATGTTAAGCTATCAATTTACAGGAAGAAGACCATGACGTCACTCAAAATTCTTTTGGATGGTGTTTCTATTCAGGTCGAAACAGGTCAACAAATGACCTAAATTCGTGAATGGACTATAATTATGATGATGATAAATTAAATGGATATTTTGACGAGTCAGCGAGATATTCAGGATAAAAAATAGAAACAGTGTACCATACGTAATATACATCCATAGTAATTCTGCCCGAGGGCAGGTCTTTCACAGCAATCATAGCATTTTCAAACTATGCTTTGCAGCTTTACTAGGGAATTGTAGGTGTGGTAGCTTCCCGTTGCTTTCCACACCGGTGAAGGATGGTGATGATGATGATAATGATAAGGATGATGACGGCCTTATGATTTCGGGGACCGTTTGGGCTTTAAAGGTTTCTTGACATTTGTCTTACAGAAAAACTCACCCTACTGGGGATCGAACCCGGGCCCGCTGCGTGACAAGACAACACGCTACCTCGAGACCACAGCGGTGGACATATATATTAATTCGGAATTAGTTTGTATCACATAAGCAATTGAATTCGTATGGACACATAAAAATTCAAGAAGAAAGAGAGCTTAGAAGGGTTTTGTTATGGTGACCGCCTTGGAGAAGAGTGATTAGATCTTACAATTATTCAAAGGTCCAAGAGATAGGAACAGGAATGATTCATAGAGTGTTAGGCGATATGGAATAGATGGATAGAGACAAGTGGATGGGAAATGCACAGAAATAAAGATGTGTAAATATTGGAAATCTGCATAGATATAAAAATAAACCATTTGAAATCTGAGTGATGTTATCTTAATTTCATGGAAGCGGGTTCCTCATTTTATGACCAAATGAAAAAAAACACCATGAAATAAAACAAGTAACAGGCCTATTAACATGGAATGTAACATTTTCCATTACAGCGATCTTTGAAGTCTAATAAAAGCTTATGCCGCGAAAGAATTTAATAAAGGGGGAGTTGAAAGTTGGAAATATTATTGCTAGACATAGAACGTATTAATGATTTTAGCCCGAGAACTCAAATTGAACAGGACGTTTACAAAATTATGCAAAAGTCTTAAAAATAAAATAAGTGGTTGCATTAGTTTGATGATATTTCTGTAATTAATGGGAATGCCCCAATAGTCATAGTGTGGTCCCCACACACACAAAAATATACAACTAGAAGCATTAAAAAGTATTGTAAATAATAAGTCTGTAGAAGTTTCGCAAAAATATTGCTTATTGGAGGACTGACAAATATCATTAGACATAGCTATTTTTCATATAGGAAAAAAAATGCGAAACAACAGACTGCTTCCCGAATATGACGCAATCAAACATTCCAAAGCCTTCATAATACGGGGGAGTATACTCACGTTAAATTCAAACAACTCGCCAAGGGGCCATGTCATTTGTCACGAGGCCCGGAGTTATACAAAGTAGTGGGGAAGTTTATGCCACAGTGATATACATAAATTTAATTAAAATTAAAAAAAGAAACCGAGTTTATTGTTGCAGTACGTGAATAATTAACAACAGCCAAAAAGTTACGGAAAAAATTGACCATTTTCCATTGAGGTGAAACTCCTAATTACGAATATGACAATTATAGTGTTGGCAGTGGTCCGGTTTTTAAATTATCAGCTTATTTAGTGTTACTTCGTATGCTGTGAATTGTAGTCTTTGTAAAGATCACAGAAATACCCTTAGTGGACGGGAGACAGTGCCAGTTTTATAATAAAGATAAGGTTTACTTTAAAATGTCGGTGTTTATCCCAATACACTGTGAAATCTGTTGAAGTGGAATTTCGTGAGTGAACAATGGTTTGTGCCTTGGTGTGTACGTTATATATATATATATATATATATATATATATATATATATGTGTGTGTACTTTGGCATGTAGAACACATGTGTGGTATGTCTATATTTTCTCAGTTACATTTTTAAAAGTATGGGCAGATTTAAGATTTCAATGTAATAAAAGTTACAATGCCACGAAATTGCGTGAATAGTCTACATAACTTATGTTATATTTGTGGAAAAGTGACGTTTGCATTGCAAAAGCGACATATAACTTCATTTATTAAGAAAAGCGTGTCATCTTTGGTTCAGGGGCGAAATAGGGATCATGACAAATATTATGCTTCACATAATTGCTGCAATGGCTGTTCTGCAAATCTTAGTGATTGGTTCAAAGGAATGAAAAAAAAAAATTGCCCTTTGCCATCCCCATGATTTGAAGAGAACAAACTATTCATGTAAGTGATTGTTATTTCTACATGGACCCATCAGTTAAGTTTACTTAAAAAGAAGAAGAAAACGACGTCAGCCGTGAATTATCCCAATACACCTTCAGCTATTTGTCCGGGGTCACACTGTAAAGAGCTTCCTATTCCTCTACCACCAGACTCCGATAATATTGATTCAGATGATGAACCGAAATCTAGCACTTTTTTTGAAGAAATGCCCAGATAATCCACATCCCTTAACTTCAGTCCTGAAATACCGACTCAGTCACACAGAATGGCACATGAGGAATTAATGTCCGAGACTTAGAACTCTCAAAGGCCAAAGCAAAGCTCGTTGTTTCGCGACTTCGACGGTTCAAGTATCTCGGCAATAATGTAAAGGTATCTGCATATAGCACACGCCAGAAGCAACTTGAAAAATTAAAAAAAAAATCTATTCTGCGAAAATATACAAGGTCTAATGTCTGCTATAAACATCCAACACAGACCGCAAGAATGGAGATTATTTTTAGAGTCATCAAAGTTGAGTCTTAAGACATTATTACTGAATAGTGGAAGTACTTTGCCTTCTGTTCCAGTGGACTATGCATTACATATTAAGGAGACATATCAAAGTATGAGAGATCTGCTAAATTACATAAATTACGACTTGTTTAGATGGTTGCCATCATACTGGGCCTACAAAAAGGGTATATGAACAAGGGAAGTATTTATGTTGGACCAGTTGGATTGTAACAATAATTGGATATGTTAATTTATTGACATTAAATATGATGATGTTATTCATTTTGCTGCAAATTTAATAAAACTCGTGTTATTTGTCATTAAATTTCAATCGCGTCATTGACCAGTTCGTAACGGCACGGTTGCTCATTGCAGCTGGTTTCAAGCACACGTGCAGCTACCGGGGCGAGGAAGGTAAATATTAGTTTCCCTCCTTGTTAACTTCAATAACAATTTAGATTACTTTATACAGATAGCAGAGCACTGTATACTTTTTGTTACTTGTAATTCAGAATCGGTTATAATTTCGTGTACTTGAGTAACGAAAACAAACTATCATTTACATAACATGAGTTGTGATAATGAGGATCTTCCATGAAATGGTTGTAACAAAGTTTTAGCCAACACCATGAGCATCTGATTATGGCAATCCTGGAGCAGTTATATGTGTCAATTCACTAATACAAATGTCAAATGCATTTTCAATCACATTTGTCAATCGCGTTACACTTTGGTCCACATTATAGCCAGACGTTTTCCAAGCATAAATACGCATATATTTGTAAATTTCTGCCGACAATTGATTATATACAAGGGAATGCAGTTTTATAATAAATAATATATCCGACAATTTCACGTCCCCATCTGGTTTTAGAAGCAGATATTCTTCAAGTCGTCACACATATATCTTATATTGACAGAAAAAAATAAACATCATGTGGTTGTATGTAGGCGTATCTGGTGCCTCGTGCAGTAATAATTTTGAGCCTTACATTTTTATCGGGTAAACAGTCCTGTAGCAATTGTTCATCCTTATGCCCGGACCACGAATCGCATATTAAAAGTAAAACCATTTCAATGTTTCGACTAAACACTTGTTTCAATAATGTTTTCAAATGCTCATTTGTAATTTTTTCACTGGCACTACAGTTGACATACACATTTGGAGGTTTATCCTGTTCTATCTTCTTCTGAATTATGACCGCCAATTTGTTTCCAGTAGGTTCTTGAAAACAGAGGTATACCTCTTCCAAGTTGCCCAAACATTGAAATAAGAATGTGTAGTTCCATATAGGTTTTGAACGGTAGCAACAGTGAGCTTTTCGCCTTTGACTGCCAGTGTTCTGTTTCCTGTCATTTTATAGTTAAATGACTTTGGTCACAGTTCCACACATTCCTTGTAGGTATGAAGTTTTCTTAATTATCTGATTAACGTCTCTTACAAACTGCTGATTTGCATTTTAGATAGTTTGAGTTTCGTTTTCAATACCCTTGACGATGAAAAATTTGGTAATTTTTCTTAAAAAAATATTGTTTCCTTTTTTGAAATTTGAAATGAATGTCTTTGAATCTTTAAATTCTTTCAAACCCAATTTCTTCGCTTGAAAAAACAGCCGACGTTTGTAAATGTCAATAGTGCACTGTCAATCCCGATCTCGAGAATCTCGAAACTTATTAAGGGTGTGGTCTTTAATTTGGGCGATTTTGTAGGGGCCCTGTTTTTTTATTGTGAAGCTAGATAATGTGTTTTAATTTCAATTTTTAATTGTATTATATTCAAAATCGGCCGTGGTGGACTAGTGGTTATGCTCCTTGCCTCTGGTCCCGAGGGTCGCGGGTTTAAACCCGGCCGAGGTCGATGGATTTTTTAGGATGGAAAATCCAAGGAGCAATCCTCCGAGAGGGACTTTAAGCCGTGGGTCCCGAATCTGAAGATTTTCATGCTCGTAAAAGATCCTTAAGCCTGGATGTAAAGGCCTCTAAGCAAAATTCACCGAATTTTCCCGTCCTAATACTACCTTGGTTTCCTAGATGTCAGTATGAGGCGGAACGCTGACCACGGACCATTCAAATGACATCTATACAAAAACAAGATTAACTAAATTAGTATGGTTCAAATTCATCCCTGTAAGGGGAGAGCGCCTAAATCTCTTATAAGGGAAACATGGGCTTACAAGAAACAAGAAAGGTTATATTCAAAACTGTTCTCACATTTCGGGTATTAATCAATGGTGGCATTTTTTTATTGTTTGTGAATGGAACTTCGGGACAGAGATTTCCCCGACATCCTATATTCATAAATGTTTTTCAAAGTTTCTTCAGAATCGGCAGAGAGTACGTTAGGACTTCAGATTTATTAACAGGAGACGGCTCAAAGCTACTTTAACTGTTACTTTCCTCACTGGATTCGTTGGCAATTTCAAAGTCTTCAGAACATCTGGCCTGTGTGAGCTTGTGACTGCAAGTAGCTAGTCTTCGAAGTATAAAGTATTTTCACTAACGTCTTCTAACCCATTCCAATAGTTTTGTCTATAAGTTCTGCCAGATAATACGCAAACTCATCCAATCCAGGTTCTTCGTGTTTTTCAAAGTTTCCCTGACCTATAGATTCTAACTTAGTTAAGACGTAAATTTGATTTATTATGTCCATTTTAATCTTTCGATGAAGCATTTTATGGACCTGCAAGACTATTACCTGTAAATGTACACATTTACATGTAAATATACTGTTAATTCCCAAAACAAAGTATTATTTTCACCACAAATATGCGGATCAATATATATATATATAAACAAATGCTCTATTATACATTTTTATTTTTAAATACAAACAATTCATATATATATTGTACGAATACTCGACTGCGGGAGTGAAAAAAAAAAAAACTTTCACACTCCGGTGCGCTGATCTTCAGTAAACGTGCCGCTCCATTGCAATATTTATTACGTTAGTTCATATATCTCTCCCTGTCCCTTTTTGTTCTTCCCTCGTTTAACACACTATTATTTTCTATTTTTATTTCTTTATTTTATTTTCTTCCATGTATCTTACTTATTTATTCTGTCATGTACCGATGTTAAGCCTTTATTAATTTTTTTTCTTCTTCTTATGTCCTATTAAATATTATGCACACTACTGAATTTGCAGTGAAATGACTAATATCACTGTTTTCAGTATTCTTCAGTCAACATATACTCCAATTTTTGTTACAATCCAACATGTCCAACATATGTACTTCCATTGTAAGCATAGCTGTTTCTTGTGCGAATGGGACTGCCGGGCTAAATCTTTAAGGAGAAAGGCTAGTCTCGTAGAAAAATCATGATACTAGGAACGAATAATGTAATGGAGCAGCCATTGATTGAATCTAGCAATATTATACTTCCTCCGCTACACATCAAATTAAGCCTCATTAAAACTTTGTAAAGGCACTGGGACATGATGGGAGTGCATTTATGTACTTCCTCACAAACTTTCCAAGACTAAACACAGCTAAAATTAAGGATGGTATTTTTGTTGGTCCCCAGATCAGAGAACTCTTCAAGGGTAAGCACTTTTCGGAACTTTTGAAAAGAAAAGAAAAACATGCATGGGAATCATTCAGAGCAGTTACCTTAAATTTGTTGGGGAACCATCGAGTCCCAAACTACAGACAATGTTTGGACAACATGTTACTAGCTAATCGTGAAATGGGGTGCAGTATGTCAAAAATCCATTTTCTGCACTCCCATTTGGAATTTTTCCTGGAAAACTGTGGTGCAGTTTCTGATGTACATGGACAACATGTTCACCAGACGATCTCATCATTTGAATGACAATACCAAGGCAAATGGAATACATATATGCTAGCTGATAATTGTTGGTTAGTGGTGAGAGATGCGACCGACGTCCATTACAGCAGAGAAGCTAAATGAAACGCTCTTTACTGAGGTAAGGCAGTCTTGATATTACCAGAATTAAGGGGAGAAAATTTGTTACTCAAATAGAGTTTTCAACATTACTAAAACTAGACCGCTCCTGACAATTTCATTGTCATTTTCGTGTTTAGCATGAAAAAATACATTAAAATCTGGTTATTTTAATTCCGTATCTGACAAAAGTTAAAATTTGTTCTCCAGTGAACCAGAGAGAAATACATATGTTGATGTTTGCTAAAAAATATGAGATGCCTTTAAAATGAAGTGAGAAGTTGAGCTCAAAGTAAACTAATAGTACCTTAATTGAACAATGTGAAATATGTATTAGAGGCATTGCTAAGACAGTGTAGCCAACTTATCGCAAATACCTGCTACACGAACAAGTGAGCATAAACTAACCTGGTGTACACAAACTCGCCTTTTTTCTCACCCTAACTTGCCCACACTAATATAACTTGCCCATTTTCTCACCATAACTTACCCACTAATGTAGGTGTACTGGGATATAATCCTCTTATATGTGAGTAAAACATATTGCCAACAATTGACTCTAGCGGGAACATATATCATATTGGCAAACATGACGCTAGCAGTAACTTGTTCTCCGAGTAATCACAGGTGGCACGTTGGCATAGAATGTAGTATTTTGTGTAGTTTGTCGGCCGCGATAATCTACTTGATATGTTCCTTGCCTCTAGTTCCGAGGATAGCGAGATCAAACTGGTCGATGATTTTTTAAGGATGGAAAAATCCAAGGGACAAGTCCTCCTGGAGGGACTTTAAGCCTTGGGTCCCAAGTCTGAAGATTGTAGGCTGGTAAAAGAACCATAAGCATGAATAAAAATGCCTGTGTTCAAAATTTACTGAAAGTTCCCATCCTAGTAGTACTTTGGTTTCCTAGATATCACTATGAGGCGCATCGCTGACCCCGGGCCACTCAATGGTATCTACATCTATACGAAATAAAGTTACTAAATTAGTATGGTTGAATTTCACTTATGTAAGGGAGACGCCTATGCATTGCAGAGACTTTTGATGTCACAACTCCTTTCAAAAAACGTTAAACTGAAAATATATAAAACTATTATTCTACCAGTTATATTATATGGGTGCGAAACATGGACTCTTACTTTAAGGGAGGAAAGGAGATTACGAGTATCTGAGCATAAAGTTCTTAGGAACATTTTTGGACCAAAGAGAGATAAACAGACAGGTGAAAGGAGAAGACTACATAACAATGAACTACATGGTCTTCATAGGAAGCCAGATATAATAAGAACAGTTAAGTCTCGTAGACTGCGATGGGCAGGACATTGTTGCAGGTATGGGGAATGAAAGACGTGCATGGAAACTTCTTGTAGGAAAGCCAGAAGGAAAGCTCCCAGTTGGTAGACCAAGAATGAGGTGGGAGAACAACATTAACTATGATTTGGGGGAAGTAGATTATACAGGGAATGATTGGAAGGCATTAGCTCAGGATAGGGATGTATGGAGAGCTTATGTCCGCGCGGCCATGAACCTACGGGTTCGATAGTGCAAGTGAGTAAGTAAGTAAGGGAGAAGCCTAAATTCTGACTGAGAGACACCATGATACTACTACTACTACTAGAATAACATTGGTATACATATATTGACGTATCTGATTATTATTATATTGTTCTTATAGCATTTTATTTTGTTAGAGTATAAATTAGTAATAAATTTAATAATGTTTACGCATAATGAATTACGTTCCATTTGTGGTTTGATACTGTTTACAATTAACCGGTCGCTCAGTTTATAATAACAGACAAATACATTGTTTCGATTGTAGCGCTCTCTACTTAGATCAAAAACGAAGTTCCCCATAACAGATTATATATTTTAAGTCGTTTGAATTAGGATATAGGTCCTAAATAACATAAATTTAATCAGTCAACTCTTCTGTTTTGAGTTTTGAATCGCCAGTGAACCTACATATTATGGAGTAAGCGTCTCGAACAGGCCCGTTAATAAGTGCACTTTAGGAGTGAATCTTATTCAACTCTGCGTCGGATAGGCAGATAAGGTAAGACACTTTTATTAATTAGTCAGTTCTGTTGTTTCATTTGGAGTTCACCTGTATGCGGGTAGGAGGATAACCGCTTTTTCACACCTAGTGAGCACATTTTGTCTCAAATATGTATTGTGTATAGTAAGCGATTATAATAACGACGCAATGAATAAAACGACAAACACTATGGTTTATGCTTCATTTAACTACTATGTCTCTAGGGTTTCCAAGAATATATATATACATACATTTGAGTCACTTTGGATAACACTCTCCAAATATTGGTGTATGAAATATTGTCAGGAGCGTTGTTTCAATATTTAGTCAGAATTCAGTCTCTGCAATCATTAATGGATTACCGGAAGAAAGTCTAAACGACGACCGCGGGGTTTCAGTATTTTTATTGTTTCCATAAAAACTGTAAGAAATTGAAAATCCGCGAATGTGGTGTTTGCTACCTTTCAGCTGTCCAATGTAACGTGTTTGATTTAGGCTTACTTAGCAGGTAGGGTACGTAAAGAGTATTTCCAAAGACAACAATAATAAAAAAAATACTCCACGATACTTTTATAAGGAATGGAACATTTTCTTCGGCAAACAGAGGCAAAAAGGAAAGTATATATACTATGTAGCAGGAGATACAAAGTATTATGTTGACAATGTCTTATATCGCAGTATTTGATCTAGCAAAGGGTGAAGCAGTTTGTAATTATTCTTATGTTGTGAGTCTTGCTTTGTTAAAAAAACCCATATTAGTATATAATTTAACTGTTAGTCTTAATTACTTTCTTGAGTATGATGAATTCATTTCTTGCGTGATGTTACTTGTCGAAGAGAGAAAATCGAATAAACGTTTTTAGTGCACTTAATTAGTTATTATAGAGAGTGCCACGGTTTAAGGCATGAAGGCGGGTTATGTTGAAACAGTTTATTCAGGAGAGAACCACTTTAATTGATTTCTTGCACTTGTTGCATAGCATTTCGAGTATGAAAGAAGGAAATATGTATAATTTGATATTAATTTGTTTAAAGTGAAATAAAAATTATTTAAAAATGTGGAATGCATTATATTTATCTTATGCATCAGATTGTACGAGGTTGTCTCAGTATATTCGTGGATAGCGCGAGCGTCTACTGAGATCCGAAGTTCGAATTCAGACTGTTCCAGAAGGGTATTAGTGATGGTTATACCAAGATTATTGAGTTTTCTCGGGGTTCTCCCGTTTTCCTAATTTCTTCCACTAACACTCTACTCTTCCTTCTCTTCCCTTCATGTCATTTAATTTCTCATTCATTATATTCATATAATCCTTCACCTCTTCCGTGTTAAAATATAGTTTGGTTGGCACCCATTAGCGTTTAAAATATGTGATTACGGGGATCTAGTGAGGTGCCCGCCAGGAACTGTCACTTAACACCGAGACTGAACATTAAAACAAGTGGCCAGAAGGTGTCAACGGGAGCATTATAGTCCCCTCTCGTGGCCACGTGCCCACACAAATTACAGTTACGGGTCATGAGTAGAGATAAAACCTCTTCTTCCTAAGACGCGAGGTTGACTAAGCTTCAACAATACAGTAGAGGTCACTCTGAACTGTGAACAGCGGTCATATGTAAACAAGAGCAGGATTCAGACTTACAGAAAAGTATACTTCGGTGGAACATAAAAGTTGAGCACTGACTTTCGGAACATTTGGAGTGAAATATAACGAATGTAAAATGGTTATTTTAAACTGTTTCTGAATCCAGGCGCTACAGAACCTCCTATCCTCTGACGTCATATTCAATGGTCGCATCACCTGTACACTGATACCGTGTTTACGAAGGAATTGTTCCATATATAGTCATAGGATAAGAACCTGGAGTGACAGACCTGTAAGACGACGTACCACTTCATAATACGTTGACCAGATTTGATTCCATTCATCCATAATATTTTATGATATCACAAAAGATATTTCAGGTCGCGGGGCTCAGGACACACAGACTGGATAGAGATTTAATGAATATATAAAGGGCCATTCAGATTTCTGCAATAAAAATTACAGACACCCTTATCCCCACTCTGCTGTCATCCATACGTTGTATTTGGGAGAAATTCAAACATTTTTTTATTCGGCTTTAAATAAAGTTTGTTTAAGCGGGATTACGCTAAAAACATATGATGACATTGGCATGCACTTTCTGCTTCAGCGTTACAATACTTGTTGGCAGTCACTTCTTTATGTTTGTGTTAGATAGATAGTTTATTTTTATTTGCTGAGTTGAACAACCTGCTATGGGATAACATGATGACGTCAGGGGTCGGATGAGCGTTTTCAGACAGAAGTACTACACATTTTCAAAACATACTGAACATTAAGAAGAAAACGGTAAAACTAGATGTGGCGGGTTCAAGGTAAACGTATCTGCATTTACGCATATGATTTCTTCTCTGCAGTTGTATTAGCTTCCCATCTGGTTTATTTTCGTTCGTTTCCTCCCTCACAGCGAGTTGTCAAGTTCAACATATATTATACGATTCAGTGGAACATTTACCTGCGTTGATAGCAGCATTGTTGCTGCATCGCTCGGACGTACATACTAACAATGTATAGTCAGGAACAAATAGCAAATAATGCACTTACTCAGCTTGCTTAGGGTATTGCACTGCACTCCACGACGTGAAGCGAGTGTAAGCGGAATAATATGGCGTTAGTTCGCAAACATCCACAAACGAAGCAGGTCAACGTTACGCTGTGTCGGATAATAACCGTAGATAGTATAGGAAGCGTCTGTAATGACACGCATACCTATTATCAGTAGAGAGTGTAGGTTTATTTCCTGTTTACACTTGATTGCATTATTGTATTTAAGTCCGCAGTGATCTACATGTACGTTTTTCATTTGTTAAGATGCTTCCTCGTGTAAAATTAAACGTTACATGCATTTTAAATTAAAAGTTTTAGCGATATTTTAATTTGTTAATTAAATCTTGACTGTTCTTTACGAGATTAGACATTAGATGTGTGGGCATTAAATAGCGATTAAAATATAGACAGTGCAATGTTGATGGAAACAATTTAAATTGCTTCTGATTTGCATGAAAAACATTCTTTGACGTAATACGTAGTGCAGTCATTTCAGTTCAAATAACGAAAAATTCAACCTCCTTTACGCTACATCGGAAGTATATCATACAACAGCAGTGTTGCTAATTTGCTACAGAATGATCTGTTAGTGTGATTATAATGACACAAGCATTCTAGGATTAAATTAAAATTGTTATATTACGACTAAAAAAATGGACATAGCTCTTCAATGTCAATGTACACCAAATCACGATATTTACAAATGACACAACGAATCTAAAATATAAAGAGTTCACGATTTCTTGATATAAACCCGCGTGAATGTATTTTGCAGACATTGTGCCATTAAGCAAATTGTCAGGGGTTGTCTGGAGTGTAGTGAAGTGGATTCGGACAGTGATATCTGTCACTATACCATATCAGAGCTACGTTCCAGTGTACTGTAAGCAAACTTACATAAGGTATTACTTCGCCGACTCCATCTTTTGGGGAAACTTTGGTGCTAATTTTACCCGCCATATTATTGAACTGTCATCTATAGAAATATTATTATTATAATTACAAAGAAAGAAACGTTATCTTATATTGTTATATTGTTCTTAGCCAACATCCCATTTAACGGGAGGTAAGACTGAATACAAGGTAAGATGGTACCAATAATTAGGAACTTCCATCTGTTATTTATTATGGCAGAAAAAATATATAATCTCAAAGTCTCAACTTCAAAAACTAAAATTATGGCTTTTCAGGGCAAAGTGCCAGTCAGAGCAAAAATAGGGATCAATAATGAAATAATAGAACACATAGCACACTTTAACTATCTTGGTTCAAATATAACATTTAGCTATGATTGGGATATACATAATACATTAAACCGATATCAAATGATGTGTGGCACCATATGAAGAAACCTCCGAAAGACTCGAAGAGAAATTCAGCTGAGGTTTTATAAAATTATGGCTGTTCCTGTTCTTTTATATGGATCTGAATCTTGGGTACTAACAAAAAAAGATATCTCACATATTCAAGCCACTGAAATGAAATTTTTAAGATCTGTAAAAGGATGTACACGCATGGATACATTACACGGTGAATCATAAGAAATGAACTAGAGATATTTTCAATATTTGATAAACTAGAAGAGCACAAATACCAATGGAAGAATATTAGACAGAATGGACAATACAAGATTACCCAAAAAGATCAACACCTACAAATCACATGGGAAAAGATCTTTGGGACGGCCAAAGAAACG
>JASPKZ010003510.1:0-13933 GCA_030220185.1 Diploptera punctata
TCATTACATTATCTTATCATTTCATTATCATTATCATTATCATTATCATTACATTCTCATTATCACATTATCATCAATTATCACATATCATTATTATTATTATTATTATTATTATTATTATTATTATTACCAACACCATCATCATCAACATCATATTACATACCAATTGTCCATGATCTCTTTGGAAAGCATCTAAGTCGATTTTGACTTTTCCCAATCCCTATTTGCATACTATGTGTTAAAATAGTTTGTACGCGGAAACATAAAGGAAGGATGAGTTAAAGAAAAGAGTGGAGAATGCAGTGGAAGACCTGCTATTGGGCACAAACACACACACACACACATATATATATATATATATATATATATATTATATATACCTATAAGAACGAAGGAAAGCACAGATTCATCTTCAACACTGCCTGGCACATTAAGTGTACAATATGTGCAAAACCTGTTCAATTCGTAATATTTTACACGTGACAATGTTATACATTTCTCTCTATGAGAGTAATTATGTAGACTATTTAACTCATGTCCCAAATGGGAGTCAATGACCAATCACGTTTCAATGAATTTGATTTACAACCAATCACAGTCGTGTTTCACCTCGATTTTATCAATTTAATTTTATCACATTAAAATCGCTCCTCCTTTTTAACATTCTGAATAGGTCAGAGCATTATTTTTCAGTGGCCGACTCTAAGAAATACGTTGAATATTTATGTATTAAGATGTAAGAATCCTTGAATGCAAGTGGCTCCCAGATTGTATATCCATCCATCCATAGTAATTCTGACCGAGGGCAGGTCTTTCACTGCAATCATAGCATTTTCATGCTATGCTTTGCAGCTTTACTAGGGAATTATAGATGTACTAGCTTCCCATTGATTTCCATACCGTGAAAGGATGATGATGATGATAATTGATAAGGATGATGCTGATGGCCGGATGATTTTCGAGGACCGTTGGGCTCTAAGCTTCCTGACATTTGTCTTACAAGTGAGGAAAACCCCCCGAAAAAAAAAACTCACCCAGGATCCTGTCCCAACTGGGAATCGAACCCGGGCCCGCTGCGTGAAAGGCAGCACGCTACCTGGAGGCCACAGCGGTAAACAGATTGTATATATAGTGCACGAATGTAACTAGATTCTGCTTGCGGGATATAACAGAAAAACATTTGTAGCAATTGATTATACCACAAAAAAAAAAGAAACCATTGTTTGCACTTTCTTAAACGTATTATTTCCCAGATTTTTACGTTGCAGAAAAATATAATTGACATGTTTATATCATAGGACATCAGAAATTAATTAATAACCTATAATGTTGGTTATAAACAGTTTCGTGTGTTTAATTTTTTCTCCACTAGGGTGAATTCTAGCAATATTGCGATCCTTTGGCAATAAATAATATGATCTGGTTGCGGAGATGAACAAATTAAACATAATCTTATAAAAGTTGATAATAAACATTTCTCATTTGTTTTCAAACATCGCAGTTTACATTAAATATATAAATATTTTAAAATAACTATATTTAAATAATGGTTTGAGAGTAAACAGCTAAATTTTATCCGTTAAATAGTCCTAATAAATGCCACTCTTGATTTCCAAATTCTCTAGATAAATTAGAAATCACTCGTGGCATTACTTATGATAAACAGTTAATTTTTATATCAGAGTTATCAGTATTATCACTATTACTAGGTTCGTGAATGGTTGTTAATGTTGTTCATACCTAACTTCAATACTGATAATTTTAAGCAACATGTCCACATAGTGTAAATATATCTTGTGTAGTGAACTGTTAGATATATTTGTACTTCAATTAATGTTAATAAATTTAAATAGTAACTTCAACTTCTGTAAGTTATTATATTAACATGAAGTGTAGTTAGATTTATCGATGGGCAGGACATGTGGCACGCATGGGTAATGAAAGACGTGATGGAAGCTTCTTGTAGGAAAACCAGAGGGAAAACGCCCAGAATGAGGTGGGAGAATAATATTAACTATGATTTGAGGGAAGTAGATTATACAGGGAATGATTGGAAAGCATTAGCTCAGGATAAGGATGTATGGAGAGCTTATGTCCGCGCGGTCATGAACCTACGGGTTCGATAGTGCTAGTGAGTAAGTAAGTAGTTAGATTTAATTGTATAACTTATCTTTACAATGTTTTCTGTATAAAGTGGATTCTTTAACATTAATGTTACCTTAGCGTCTTGTAATACATGAATATTATAAAATCAATTTTGTGTTTCCTTTTATGAAAAATATTTCAATTTATTTCTGATGCTTATGATATTTTTATATCAATTAGAAATTAGAGTTCAAAAACTGACCTAACCTTTGAATAAAGCAGAATTCTCCATTTCATAAAATACGAGCGGAACAGAATTCTAGAGACAAACTTTGACAGGTTGTTTAGGGATGTTCGATGGGCGTTTTGATGTATAGGGAACACATGGTCTCTGCTGACTCGTTACAAAGTGATGTGTTAGCCATTAATCATTGGATTTGTAGTAAGCGTTGTTGGTTGATTGATTTTAAGTTTTCTTTGTAATCTATCATAATACGGTACTTCTTCGCTGTCTAAAGGACATACTCCATGTGTTAATAAGGTACTTGAGGGTGTTACGGCCCATTGTTTAATGTGAACGAATTACACGAAGCAGCCAGCAGATGGAAGTGGACGGAACTTCAGGACGTTCTGAAAAGTCGATTAGGATGAATGGAGGAATGTTACTCCAAATAGTCTTGACCGGAAGCCGCCATTTGGTACATGAACGCGAAGCTAGAATCTCGATTGTCATATTTGTTCCTGGTATGTGATATATATTTTCATAGCTAATCACCATTTTAAATTGATTTGATTGTTGATATTGTATCACTTAGTAACGTACAATCTAACAATGGAGTAATTTATTGTGTAAAGTAAAAATGGCGGTGGTTATTACGTATTGTTTATAAAACTACTCAGATCGTTGTTATGGCCCAGGCATTGCCTGATGGGCCTTATCACCAACACGTTTATAATAGATCAAAATAACTGCAATATTAAACAGATTTGCCTACCAATGTGAATGCTGAAAATGAGCCCTCAACACCTCTAAATCTAAACATAAGTCGCCGGGAAATGAATCAAGAAATTCATCAGGGCAGAGATAATTTAGTGACTTCTTCCCCGCACCTAAGAGGGTGAAGAATACAATCACTAACAGAAAACCAGCTATCAACTCGCATGAGGTACATTTGAGGAAACAATTGTTTTCAGAGAGCAACACCAAGAAAACAACAGCTAAGATCACCAACATCAGCAAGACGAATAAATGCCAAAGAGCTGAAATAACGGAGGCTAAAGGAAATCCCAAAAAATCTACCAATCCAAACTCTCAGATGGTACTGCTCAGTTTGCAAAAAGACCAGGTTAAGGACAGGAGACTGTGTATAATGTTCATGAGGAATGCATGGGGCTGTCCAAAGAAGATCACGAACCTTTCGTTTGCCCCACTTGGGAATGAATCTTTGTTTCCCATAATTTGACAAATATTTTTGAGTTAATCATTAATATACTGTCGTAAACTGTTCTTATTCATACTGTAAATTACACTGCTTTCCTTGCATATTAATTATATTCCTGAACAAAATTTAACCAGTGTTTTAAATGGAAAAATAAGTGGGCCATATCACATACATATGTTGGTGTTATGGCCAAAGGTAAGCCTTTAGGGAAACGACTAGTTTACCAAATTTAACATGCAAGTATAAATAATTAATTTTTTTGCAAGTGTGGCGTTTATTAACCACGCTACTACTACCATTTGTGCGGGCGGGGAAAGTGAGATAACCCAAACCACGCTACTGCGCAACCATTTGTGCGGGCGGGGTGAGGGAGAATAGTTTAACCTCTCTAATAAACCACGGTTATTGCTACCATTTGTGCGGGTTAGGAACCACGCTACTACTACCATTTATCCGGGATCGGGTTTTGTTACTGCTGTCTCTATTATCGTGGATCTGCTTTCCTGCAAGGTTATCAATCACGAAGTTGCTTGCCTTGGGCCCATAGAAGGCAGCAATTGATTCATCTTTCTCTCTCAGATATATTGACATAAATAAATAATGATTCTCAAATGCATAGAGTGAGTGAAAATGATAATAATTGTCATTCAAGAAAGCTAAACAGCAAAATAGCAAGGGAGCTGGAAATAATTTCCTACGTGAGTGAATTTCCGTATAGGATTGAAAACAACTATGTGCACATCAATGAAGCAGATAAATAGTATAAAAGATGACCTTTAATAGAAACAAGTTGTCTGAATTAAAAACAAATTAACAAAGACATTTGGATCATTCAATTTAAACAAAAATATAAACAAATAAATAACGATATTCTTACAATAGAAATAACCACACCATACCTCACGCCACACTCATGCTAACGTCCGAAACCAGGAGCCACTTCTTCCCTGGTCTGCCGGACCAACTAAACCACGCCGCTTCTCGGCTTCAGACCAGCTTGTCCATTAGAGCTTCAATCGCATCGCGAACTTGATGCTGATTCAAACTTTGAATCTGCTCAAAGAACTAAACGATGAACGCTTGAATGATTGAATGATAACGTTCTGCCAGTGCACCACGTATATGAAGGTTCTGAGGTAGAGGGGAGATGCGCCGTAAACATTGCGCAGCGGGAAGGGTAAAGAGTAGAGAGGAGGGGGTAAATACAAGGAGAAAGGAATATTGGCATAGTTCATAAATATTCCAGTCTAGGGAGGAGAACGACGTTACAATAATGAGCCGAAAAAACACACTTTCGGTTCACAAGAAAGTAAACATATACAAGAATATAATACAAAGAAAACCAAACCAAATTCGGGCCAAAATGGTGGCTGCAAAATTCTCAAACGTTAAGTGGGCCATAACACTCTCAGTTACCTTACTTCAACAAATTAAGCTATTAGAAGCAATAATGCGCAAGTGGTCCTTTTATAGTACTGAGAAGAACTGGTCTAAGTTGAAGTTGTATAAGAAAATCATAGGTAATTGAAAATGATAACAATAATATTTCATCTACTCCTAACTCATACACTTATATCCCTTTGCCACTAAATAAAATTATGCTTCAAAAATATATGACCAGTCTCATGGGCTAGCGGTCAGAGTTTCTGACTACAGCTCATGAGGTTCCGGGCTCGATTCCCGATTCAGACCATAGGAATTTTTACTTAAAGGTTATTATTCGGTGGTTGTCTGTCGTCTGAAATTTAGGTTAAGGACTCTCCTTGCACTTGGATATAATTTATCACCCATCATATCATCGGGGTAACGTAACTGCGCCTTCCAGGTACCCCAATCTAAGAAATTGATTACAATTCCGCCAATCCCAGGAGAGAAAGAGCCAGATATGTCACAAAAACAATCTGGCGCATTGAATTTAAAATGTAATTATGCACCAAACACACTTGTTTCGAAAAGAATCACTTACACCCCTCTGCTTCTAACTGCCACAAATTAATCTGTAATAAATCATCATGGGTGTTTTATATCATACATACCTACAAATGCAGAGTTAAATTAACGAATAGAATGTGTGTCTGTGTGTGTGTGTGTGTGTGTGTGTGTATGTGTATGTGTATGCGTATGTGTATGTGTATGTGTGTGTGTATGTGTGTATGTGTGTGTGTATGTGTGTATGTGTGTGTGTATGTGTGTGTGTGAGAGAGAGAGAGAGAGAGAGGAGAGAGAGAGAGAGTAATAGATATACAGAGGGAGAGCGCGAGAGAAAAAGAGAATCGACGTTTTATATATTTTTACATCAACATTTAAAAAAAATTGAATGAAAAGTGTCCATGTACAATAATATATAAAATAATCCGTTTTCGCAGTTCAACCTGCGTTGAATTCACTTCTGCACGTCATTCCTCTTACCTGGGCATTCGATAAGTAATTAATGGCAAACACTGTTGTAAACCAGCGATCCTAGTGTTAATAATTGTAATCTTGTAGTATGTTGTTATGCAGTCTTTGTTGTATAAATCTGTAATATTGAAAGTCTTGAAATAGTAATATTTTATGAAAATATGCACTGTTTCTCACATTCAATAATACCGCCCTGAAAAAGATGTTCAGTAGAATTTGTTTAGAAGGTGGAATTGGGAAGTACTCGAACATCTATCAAATTCACCAGACATGAGCCCTTGTGACTGTAACTTATTCTCAAAGATCAGAGAATATTTGCGAAACATTCGATTTCAATCAAGAGTTGATATCCAGATAGATCGGATAACAGATATCCAGAAATGGTGCTGTAGATGGAGTTCGCCACTTTCCAAGGATTTGGCAACGTATATTTGTCTTAACAAGAGACTAAAAACGAAGTTTATATTGTCAAAAATAACCTAAATGATTTATATGATGCCATAGCAGTGTTGCCATTACTTATCGAATGCCTAGTATTTTTGTTTCTAGCTATTTGAATTAACTGGGTAAAAACAGAGGGAAAAATCAGTACTTTAAACCAAGATTTTAAAAAATTAAAAATAATAAAATGTGTAGGTCAGTGAAGGAGAAAAAAAACCACAGTTATGAATTGTAGCTTTCCAGTTTGTAGAGGAATTTTCTTATTAAGTTAACTTAATCAGACACCAGATGTAGCTGCTGCAAACTTTTGTCTTCATGCGGACATAATAATAAATCATAATTTAAAACGAAACAAGGTAAGTCCTGAACAAACAGGAGTTGTTAAATAAGGAATTATGTTCGAAACAGAGAAAAGACTTTGAGTAATTGTCACAGTTATAAATATAGCAGCGCCTCAAGGAGAGAAGGAAAAAAAAAGAGAGAGAAGGAAAGTTTTTAATCTGCAGCTTAACTGTAGGGTGTAGTGCTTAATAAATGCAAAGCACGCAGAAAGCATTCTTTAGAGATAAAACCATGTGATGTATCTACTGCCTCCATCATAATATCTTAGGGGGATCATTCATCCCTGCATACTGTCTAGTTTTCAATCTATCTTCTTCAAGCCCTAAAATTAACTATTCAACGCTTGTAATTCGTTATGAAAAATGTAGCTTTAAATTTTAAAAGCCTTTCTTCTTTTCTAACTTAAATTGAATTGTGGATAATAGCATATTACAATGTGAGATTGGGAAATGTTTTTTACAAAAGTGCGGAAATGATTCAAAACCGAGCGACAGCAAGGTTTTAATTTCCGAGATTCTATAAAACACTTCACAAACGTGTGTTGTACATTATTTTTTTGCATGACTGTATTTTCAAATAATAAATAATAGTAAAATAGTAACATCTTTGTTGGAAATATTTGCGTTTTATTATAAACAACTGACTAATGTTAACAGTATGGTCAATGTTTATTACTTGAGAATACAGCAGGCCGTGACACCAAACAGTCATAAAATGGTGGCAAGTGCGTATTTATTGTTTTATATTGTTTCAAATAAAGTTCAGTTCATTTAAAATGCAGTGATTTGTTTCGTATAATGTATATTAACACTACCTTTTGGATATATTTTTGTATATACATTGTACTGTAGTATACATAAAGGGCAGTGGTTTACTTTCCGCACGAGATTTGTAATATGTAATATTACAGTATAGTTATTTAGGTTGGCAAATCCCGAATGTAGGAAGTTGAACTTTCAATCATGGTCGCTACAAAACGCACTATCGCGAAAAAAAAAATACATTCTTATTGTAAAAACAGCATATTTGGACCATAAATTCGATTTGCTGAGTCTTCATCATCATAGTACATTCACGAATTTAGGCCATTTGTTGACCTGTTTCGGCCTCAAGAGAAACACCATCCAAAAGTCTTTTGAGTGGACTTCCTGGTCTTATTCTTCCTGCAGGTTGATATCTTAACATTTGTTTGGGTATTCTGTGATCTTCCATTCGATGAACATGTTGCATCCATCTTGACTTTTAATCAGAAATTTTGTTTTCTAAAGGTTCCATGTGTAATTCTTCTAAGATGTCTTCATTTTTTTGTGATCTATTAGTGTGTATCCTGCAGTCCTCCGAAGGTATCTCATTTCAGCAGATCTAAGTCTCTGTACATCATTCTGTTTCAATGTCCATACTTCGCTACCAAACAAAAGAGTTGGAAGAGCCAGTGTTTTATACACTTTTAGCTTTGAATGCTTTTGGACTAACTGTGGCTTGAAGATAGAATTTATTAACCTAAAAAGTAATTCGCATAATTGCACAGTTTCTGCATGACGGACTTTTTCCTTTTTATTATAGTGAAGACCAGCTTTCGTTATCCTCAATGTATCATTCGTTGGATGCGATCTCTCCAGTTTCTTCTGCACTTTTTAACTACATAAAGAAATAGTTTTATATTTAATTTTACTCTCATATCTTTGTTCCTTAAGTGATCTATTAGTTTATATAACTACAGAAGGAAATAGTTTTATACTTAATTATTATCCCATATATCTCTTCCTTAAGTGATCTATTAGTTTATATAAACTACAGAAGGAAATAGTTTTATATTTAATTATTATTTCATATATTTGTTCCTTAAGTAATCTATTAGTTTATATAACTAGGCCTAAAATAGTTTTATATTTAATTATTATCTCATATATCTGTTCCTTAATTGATCTATTAGTTTATATAACTACAGATGGATATAGTTTTATATTTAATTATTATTTCATATATTTGTTCCTTAAGTAATCTATTAGTTTATATAACTAGGCCTAAAATAGTGTTATATTTAATTATTATCTCATATATCTGTTCCTTAATTGATCTATTAGTTTATATAACTACAGATGGATATAGTTTTATATTTAATTATTATTTCATATTATTTGTTCCTTAAGTAATCTATTAGTTTATATAACTAGGCCTAAAATAGTTTTATATTTAATTATTATCTCATATATCTGTTCCTTAATTGATCTATTAGTTTATATAACTACAGATGGATATAGTTTTATATTTAATTATTATTTCATATATTTGTTCCTTAAGTAATCTATTAGTTTATATAACTAGGCCTAAAATAGTTTTATATTTAATTATTATCTCATATATCTGTTCCTTAATTGATCTATTAGTTTATATAACTACAGATGGATATAGTTTTTATTTAATTATTATTTCATATATTTGTTCCTTAAGTAATCTATCAGTTTAAATAACTAGGCCTAAAATAGTTTTATATTTAATTATTATCTCATATATCTGTTCCTTAATTGATCTATTAGTTTATATAACTACAGATGGATATAGTTTTATATTTAATTATTCTCTCATACTTTGTTCCTTAAGTGAACTATTAGTTTATAATAATAAATAATAGTATCCTCAACTTGTATTCAACTCATGGTCGGATCGAGGGATGAGATGAGATGAAGTTCCCTATATAGACATCCATGAATGACAAGGGTGCCGGCCAACCACCCCTAACGCATCATCATGGAGGCAGATGAAGAAAATGAAACGAAATGGATGAGATGAGTATGGAGAAAATAGTGGAATAAAATTGTGGCAGGGGAAAACGGGAGAAAACTCGAGAAAAAACCTGCCCAAGCTCCGTTTCGTCCCACACTAAATCCACATGGAGTGACCGAGACTCGACATCGGGACTATAGCTGTGAGAGGCGAGCGCCACGGAGCCGCTGATCTATTAGTTTATAATCTGATAAAATTGAAGAAATTTAAATTAATTAATCTCATGTTAAGTTTCGTTATTCACAACCATTTAATAGCAAAGTCATTCCAGTTATTTTATGAAGTTTTAATGACTATTTAACTCATGCCCCAACAATGGGAGTAAATGACCAATCACATTTCAATGATTTTTTATTTACAACCAATCACAGTGGTGTTTCACCTAAAATTTACCAACTAAAGTTTATCATAATAAAGAAAGCACCTCCGTTTTAACATTCTCAACAGGTCATAACATTATTTTGCAGTGACTGACCCTCCAAGAAATACGGCTACCAGATTGTATATATAGTGCATGAATGTCAACACGTAGCGCATACGAGAGATAATATAAAAACTTTTGTAACAATTGATTGTACTACAAAAAAGAAAAGAAAACACTGTTTGCACTTTCTTAAACGAATTGTTTTCCAGGAAATGACGTTGCAGAAAAATATAATTGACATATTTACATTATAGGATATCAGAAACCTAAACGTTGGTTATAAATTTCTCCACTAGGGTGCATTCTTACCACACTATTGAGTAACACTAAGAAATTAGGACTGGAAGTAAATATCAGTAAAACTAAATATATGGTCACACGTAGAAATACATTATATAATGGAAATGGACAGCTAATGACAAATGAGGGAAATTTTGAGGAATTGGCTGAATTCAAATAACCTAGGAACCATAATCACAAAATAGGTAATGAGATGCACAAAGAATTAATAACATAGGCTCATTCTGGAAACTTGCTATTGTGCATTGCAGAGACTTTTGATGTCCCAAACTCCTTTTCAAAAAACGTTAAGCTGAAAATATATAAAACTATTATTCTACCAGTTCTATTATATGGGTGCGAACATGGACTCTTACTTAAGGGAGGAAAAGTAGATACGAGTATTTGAGAATAAAGTTCTTAGGAAAATTTTTGGACCAAAGAGAGATGAACAGACAGGTGAATGGAGAAGACATACATAAACAATGAACTACATAGTCTTTATAGGAAGCGATATAATAAGAAACAGTTAAGTCCCGTAGATTGCGATGGGCAGGACATGTTGCGCGTATGGTGGAAAGAAAGACGTGCATGGAAACTTCTTGTAGGAACGCCAGAAGGAAAACGCCCAGTGGTTAGACCAAGAATGAGTGTGGCGGGAGAACAAACATTAACTATGATTTGAGGGAAGTAGATTATACAGGGAATGATTGGAAAGCATTAGCAGGATAGGGATGTATGGAGAGCTTATGTCCGTGCGGCCATGAACCTACGGGTTCGATAGTGCCAGTGAGTAAGTAAGTAAGTAAGGGTGCATTCTTACAATATTGCGATCCTTTGGCAATAAATAATATTATGATCTGGTTGCAGTGATGAACAAAGGAAGGAAATGAAGCGTACCAATCGTTTCTCATTTGTTTTCAAACGTCGCCGTTTACATTAGATATTAAATACTTTAAAATAACTATAGTTAAATTATGATTTGTGAGTAAACAGCTTAATTTTATTCGTTAAATAGTCCTTACAAATGCCACTCTTGATTTCCAAATTCTCTAGATAAATTAACGACTCACTTCGTGAGTCGTGAATTTATCGATAATTTGGAAAATCACTCGTGGCATTACTTATGACAATTGTTTTTGTACATTATGTTTTAATGCTTTTTGAATAGTTCACCAAAACTGTCTTAAATTATTTAGTTTCATTTTTCCATTGTGGGATAATCTTTGTAAGGTTATACCTCATATGGCCTTGACCTTTAATAATTTTGGGACGTGAAATATTGCGACACTGCCAAGAGCTATGTCCTCTATAATCGAATGTAACACTCGGACAGGTTTAAATTAAACAGCGCGGCTGACGCAGATAAATGAAACTCTACTCTAAAGAATTTCCAGAATTCTGAAAAATGAATAGTCATTTCTCTTTTTTTAAAAAAAAGAAACGTTTCACGTGGAACTCTCAAATGAACTCTTAACCATTGCATTTCGATACTATCTTGAAATTTATTTTCTTTCAGATAAGTGTAGTGATGTACAATGCCGTTTCCAAAGAATTGTGTCTTTTTAACTGCAAGGCACTAAAATCCAGCGCCAATTTTTTCATTTTAAACTGTAGGGAAGTAATACATTGGACAGTGCACAGACGAAGTGTATGAAAGCAGTAGTATTTCATACTCAGCACATTATATCATGAAGGATTGTACTATAACTTACCTTCATTTAGACGCTGAGCGGGCGTCTTAGTTCCGAGTCTGACGGACACACATCAAAATTTTAATCATCGCCCTTACCTCCCAGTGAACTACAAAAACATTAAAATATAAGTAACTAAACTGAATAAGAAGAGTAAATTCAGTTACCGTAAAAACAAAATATAAAAACATAGAATTGAATATGCCTGAAATAAACCACAGATGTGAGTGACACCATGGACTGTTCCTAAATTCTCAGGTCGTAAGCCATTGTATCGCTTACAATTCCCCGTGCCTCCCTTCGTTCCTTGCTTGCATTCTTCTCGTCTGTGGACTATAGATTGGAACCCTCACTACCAGCCCTCCGCGCGCGTCCCGGCTCACTCCACCGCGCTCTTTACTCATGCAGGGGGTCTATCTGCTCGTACAGTGGATTGACATTGTTGGATTCTGGCTTCGATGTCTGTGCATTGCAACTAAAAAGGAAAGTTTTTTACACGATCACGGTACATCACTACACTTCTCAGGAAGCAATTTCAAGGTAGGTATCGGCATGCAGGGTTGTTGACATTTCACTTGTCATCAGTAATGCCACGAGTGATTTCCAATTTATCAATAGAATTTGGAAATCAAGAGTGGCATTGTTAGATTTAACGAATAAATTGTGCTGTTTACTTACAAATATATATATATATAATATATGTAACTTTGAGTGATGTTTGAAAACAAAGAGAAACGTTTGTTATGTTCATTTGTCATCACTGCACCGATCATATTATTTATTGCAAATAGACTCGCAATATGTAGCAATGCACCCTAATTGAGAAAAATTAAAGCCATCAACTGGTATAACAACATAGGGATATTATATAGGCCGACACAGGCGGCCTCGTGGCCCGGTCTGCGGGGGGTCCACAGGTGGTCGCTGACCATGTCCACCTTCGCGGGGGTCAACAGGTGGTCACTGACCATGTCCACTATTCGCGGGGGGTCAACAGGTTGCCATTGACCCTGTCCACTATTCGCGGGGGGTCAACAGGGTGGTCTCTGGCCAATGTCCAATTTCGTGGTGGTCCCTGACAATTGACCAATATTCGCGGGGGTCCTGACACTGATGGTTGTGACCACTCTTAGGTGTTATTGATTGATTTTATTGATTTAATGATTTAATTGATTGATTTAATTGATTTAATTGATTTTACCCCCCTGCGAGAGCGTTGTCTTAGGCCGCCTGTGACGTCACATATATAATCTCGTGTGGATTAATTACTTTAGTAGCTATGTCCTCATACGCTGTTTTTAAAAGTGGATTTTTGCGCAAATGCATTATGTATACTTTTAATTTTATAATTAACCGCCTCAGAGAGCTCGCAAGATGTCGCTCACACCTCCCACTGCGTGAAAAAATACACGTGGCAATACTTACCAGTTTTAAAACTACTACTGGGCTTAAAAGTACCACAAGCAGACAGCTCGGAATGCGCTACGACTGCATCACTTTTACACTCTGTGGAAAAGGTATGTAATAGAATATTGTATTTATTAGAGAGTAAATAATACAAAACAACGTTTTAAGATATGTTTGTTTTTTTTTTTTTGGCAAATATGGCACCTATTTTATTAACTGAAGACTAAAAATATGTAAATGAAAAGAAGGGTTTTGGGGTTTAATATACGGCCACAATACTTAAATGAAGTTACGTAAAAGATTTAAAAAAAGTGAATGGAACAGTTTAAAAAAACTTTAAATGTATAATGGTGAAAAGCGTATTAATTTGCGAAAAGTACAAAAGCGATTTATTGCAAATGGTGCAGTTCGTGCTATGAAAGTAAAAAATCATATGAAAAAATGTTATATTCTGAAAATGGGCAAAACAAAAAAATTTGGTTTTGTGACGAACTATGTTTAAGCCGCTGCCTTAACACAGCGACAAACAGCTTTACGTATTCATATTTGTAACAACTGTCTCATATTAGAACTTTTTTGTGTGTAAATAGTAATTTAAAAAACGTATTTTTCAGTGTTAAAAAAATATATAAGTG
>JASPKZ010003511.1:0-57284 GCA_030220185.1 Diploptera punctata
ACAGCGGATAAGGTATATATAATTTTTAGTCATAAATAAATAAAGAAGAATGTAAGTTCCTAATTATTGGCACAATTTTATCTTATTTCCTATAATATACAATGATGCCTAAAAACAATGTTTCTATTGATGACAGTTCCGTTCACATTTAAGTCATGGCAGGTGAAGTGGCAGCATGGTTATCACAATAGATAATGGCGGTGAAGTAATATCCTATGCAAGTTTGTTTACATTACAACTGGAACTTAGCACAGAACTCATGTCGTTAATAATTTGATTTTAGAACAATCAGAATAGGTTTATTAATTTATTACTGTACAGATGTTTTTTATATATATTGTATACTGTATTGCATAAAATGTGTGAGAGAAGTGTAGAGTAAGCCAAATGTATGTTTGTGGAAGAGCTCATAATGCATTTTCTTAATTTGAAATGAATAAATATAATTTAACACATTTCTTTACATTTCATTCTCCATTATTTCCCATTCCATTTTCCCTGTAATATAAATGCATATGTATAAATATATATATATATATTATCTTCTTCATCTTCCTTCCAAGTATTAGGCCAAGGCCTGTTACGATCCTATAGAAAATTTTCCCTCCAGCGTTTCATAGGACGGCCCAGTGATCTTCGTCCTCTTGGTATATAATTATAAACAGCTTTGGGGATCCGATTTGAACTCATTCTTTCAAGATGGTGTTTCCAATTTAGTTGGTACTGTTTAATATATTCCAAAATTGGCGTAGTCTTCAATTCTTTTAAGATATCGGTGTTCCTTTTCCAATCCCATCTGATGTAACCCGCTGTTCTGCGCATGAATCTCATTTCACAAGCCGTTATTCTGCTTTCATGTTGTTTTCTTAGTGCCCATGCTTCACTACCATAGGTCAACACTGGTCTAGCCAAAGTGTTATATAAACATAATCTGGTGTTTTTTTGTACAAGGGATGGTTTCATAACTTCATTAATAATTCCTAAACTTTTATTATAACTAGTAACTTTTTCAGGGATATCCTTTTCATCCCAGATAGAGAGATAATATCCAAGATATTTAAATTGATTAGATCTCTCTAAAATTTTATTCTGGAGACAGATTTTACTTTGTATGGGGTCCTTCCCATGAAATGCCATAATTTTAGTTTTGTTAATTGATATTTCCATATTAATTTGGCACCTATTTTTTGTAAATTATAAATTGATCGTTGAAAATCATTTTCGGAAAGTGCCAGAAGAGCTAAATCGTCTGCAAAAAATAGCATCGAGTTTGAGGTTCCTATGATGGGTATATATCCTCGTTGTGTTTTCCTCCATTCATTTATTAATTTATTCATGTATATAATGAAAAGCACCGGTGAAAGTCCACATCCCTGTCTTACTCCAGTGTTGATCTTTTCCCAAGAAGATAATTTGCCATCTTGTTTAACAGAGATTTCATTATCTTTATAGATGTTGAAGATATTAGTAATATATTGTTGTGGAACGTTATCATCAGCTAAAATTTGTAGTAATATATTTCTGTCTACTTTGTCAAAAGCCTTTATGAAGTCAACGAAGGCGATATGAGTTTCTATATTGAATTCCTTGTGCTTTTCTAATAGTAGTTTTAGAGTAAAGAATCCATCTGTACAAGATCTACCCTTTCTGAATCCATTCTGCTCTTCTCCAATTATATTTTCATAAATTTTCCTCAATTTATTCTTAACTATATTAGCATAAATTTTACATCCAGAGTTCAACAAGCTAATTGCACGATAGTTATCTTTGATTTGGCGACTTCCTTTTTTGAAGATTGGTATTACAATGGATTTGTTCCAGTTTGTGGTGGTTCTTGTCCTTCCCATATCATATTAAGGAGAATAAGAAATCTGTCTAAAAAATTTTTAGTTGAAAATTGAAATAATTCTTGATTAATGTGGTCTTCTCCGGGAGCTTTGTTACTTTTTAATGATTTAACAATATCAGTTAATTCACCTATAGAAATTTGTTCGAAAGCAGTGTTATTAGAGATTGGTATTTGTAATAAATCATCCTTTTGTGTCCATAATATATATATATATATATATATATATATATATATATATAATAAAAATAATAAAAAAGTGGCTGGTTACATGTAATTTCATAATTCAACGTTTGAGGGCGCTGATGTACAATGTAATTTCAAATTTGCTAACAGATGGCGCTGTTTTTCATCTACCTGCTTCATAATTTCTGACACCAGAGGTGCTGTAGTAGTATAGTTCTTCTCCTTTTTCCGTATAGTACGAGTACATGATATTAGATGTCACTAGGCTACTTCTACACTAGCGCCGCTTGTGGCACATACGCAAAACTCACTCACCGTGGCATCCCGTCATAATCCCTGGTCCAAGTAATCTTAAGTTACCTTATTTGTTCATAGATGTCATGCGGCAACACACCGACCCAATGAGACATCTAACAGGCAACTAAGGTATTACTAGGCGACTGAGGTCGGTAAATTTTGCTTAGAGGCCTCTTTATTCATGTTTAAGGATCTTTTACGAGCCTGAAAAGTCTTCAGACTCACAGCTTAAGTCCCTCTCGGAGGACATGCTCCTCGGATTATCCCGTCCCAAAAAAATCCATCGACCCCCGCCGGGTTTGAACTCGCGACCCTCGGAACCAGGGGCAAGGAGCATAACCACTAGTCCACCGTATCACAACTATGTATTATAACCATTTCAATTTATAATCAGATTTTTTCCCCTATGCACAATTAGCACATTTATTAAAAGAAGATTCATTTCATAAAATTTGGACGAAATGCGCCTTGTTGACAACACGATGATACAATAACCGTAACGTTACCAAGCAACGTCATGAATATGAAATAGAAAATTACGGTTTTAATTTATATTAATAAAATATTAATATTTTACAGATTGGATGCAAAACTGCTTAATGTGTGTAGCTGAAATTTACAGAGAACGCTTCCACTATCAGGTAAATATTAAATACATTTTCAAATATCTCATTTATCATAGTTTAAATGCTCATTATTATGACCTACGTCCTGATGCATATAAGTCAGGTTAATTCAAATTACATTTTTTGCAAATTTTATATAATTTCACATAATAAGTGTTATACTATTTTTATTAAACTCCGTTCTTTAACTCATAAAAAACTAGTTGGCGCGAGAGCCTAACCACTTAGGAGTATTATAGGAAGTCGAAAACCCAGATAGTATATGAGCCGATCCTAGACAACTCAACCTGCAGCCTGGAGTTACCTCACGATGCTGACTGGGAAAAATTGCATAAGAAACATTTTCCTCAGTGAATCAGTTTCCAGGTCAGTTATTTTCTTGCGGCTATTGATTATTTTATTTATAAACTCCAGGTTATGTAATTATTTGGGATATACACATTTTATTATAGTCATCTTCATTAGTAATTATATGTTTGTAAGTTTCTACCGTTTCCCCTGCCACAGGATTTCTCCATACTCATCGACACACTTATCGTTCAGACTTCTATAAATATAGGGACTTCATCTCACCTCATTGCTAAGTTGAACACGAGTTGAGGATGGTATTGTCATTATCAAGTTACACTACTGCTTAATGTTTATCATTTTGTCCTCAGACTTCAGAATCATAATTGTTAAGTTACGTGTAAATTGTTATTTTTCAGATTTATTTATGGACGTTGTGTAATGTTTTATTGTTGAACATGTCTAAGTTTCATTTTAAAAGCAAAATTATTTCTTTATCGGATGTACGCTTTTTGCACCGTAACTTACTTCTAGATACATTTATTGTATTTTTATCAAAATATATACCTTCATTTACTTTTAATGGTGAAATATTAAATATGGTATCATAATAAAACACAAGAAATAGATCAGTCATGGACGGAAGAATAAACAAAGCAAATCTGAGTAATTAGAAATGTGAAAGTTTAACGTTTGTTAAATAAATTTGTCTGAACGCGCATCACCTACATTTTGAGGGGTTAGAGACCACTAGCACCCTCAGGAATATGACTTGTAAAAACAATGTAATACGACGGATACTAGTGTTGAAAACGATTAAATTTAAGCTCAACTTTTTACGTACAGTTTCCATAAGAGGGAGAGAGATGGGAGGATAAATAAAAAAGTAAAAACGGATCGAGATTAGTATTGAATCTATTGTCTTTGTAGTCGTAAGTTGATTCTCCACAGGGATTTAAAACCACTCATATTTAATTCAAAACCGCATTTCGGAGTCGCCGGGAATAATACATCAAGTTCACGTTTAGCGCCATCGACATAAGAGGAGTGAGAAGGTGTTAAGTAAGCTGATGACAAGGAAATGCGGATAAATTATATATGGGATTTTATATATAGGCTATATATATATGTGTGGCGTGTGTGTAAATTATTATTCGCTGAATTATGTAGACAATCATCCCATAAACATCAAATTATTTTACGGGCCTGAAAATCTTCAGACTCAGATCCCACGGCTAAACGTCCCTCCAGGAGGACTTTTCCCTTCGAAACGGTCGCGTTTGAACCTGCGACCTTCGGACCAGAGATAAGGAACTTCACCACTAGACTGACATGAAATTATGTAGTTCACAGTAATTTACAAGGTTTATAGTTCACAACTAAACTAAATATCAAACCACTTTATGCTGTAAGGTAGGTAACAGCCTTGTTGACAGTCGAGGACAAACCAATTGTCTTTAAGTCGAAAGATAATTATTTAAAATTGTATTTGGTCTGAACTTTGAATGGGGATCGAGACTGGTCAATAGTCCTCACCTCCCAATAGTCTACACCCTATACTAGCGGACACGTTAGACGTTCTCATGGCCAGACGAAAAAATATAGGCTAAGTAACTTCTTTACCGTAAATTTACAAATTAATAAGTTCGCAAGAAAACTCCTCGCTGCCATATGTTATGGCTCAAGAAGCTTCCACTATGACGTCACATTGTAGTCGCGTGGAATACCCCGGTAATGCAGGTGACTACAATTTTGACATAAAAAATCCTATAATCCGATCGCAGCGCCATCTACGGGGTCCACTTTTGAATGTAAACCATCCCGGGATACTCTAAAAAAAATAAAATAAAAACCGGTCCAGTAGTTTAGGCAGTTTTCGACTTCTTATTGCTTTAATAAACGAATACTTCTAACTGTAGGATTTCGCCTCTCTTTCTTGACAATTCCTACCTACGTTAGTTTAATAGAATATTATGAGTTTCGTTGTCTAACATAGAACAATGTGAACGCTACACTGGTTTTTTAAATTTTCGTTTCAGGTGAACTCCTACACGTATTTATTTAAACACACAAATGGATAACGGCTGATCACTCGCGCATCTCAAAACCTACATAACATGTTCACGAAGACTGGTTGAACGGTTTTAGAACTCTGCAAAGGACAGACATATATATATATATATATATATATATATATATATATGAAAAGTAAAATAAATGCCTGAGTCGGGATTTGAACCCGATTTCTAAACTCTGTTCATTTAGGGCTGTAACCATCTGACCTACTCAGGAATCCTAACACAAACCTTTCCTTTTTCTATATATATATAATATAATTATATATATATATATATATATATATATATACACACACACACACACACAGTATTATCAATTTGCACGAGAGGTAGTGGGATATCATTCCAATAGACATCTAATGGCCACTGTAACGAGTAAGCATATTTAAAGAGAATATTTACTTTATAGCAGTAACGCTTGTAGCTATAGTTAGATGTTATAACTGCATTTTTGACTTATGTCAATGAAGGTAAATATGACATGAAAAACAAATAAAAGTCTGTGTCAGGATTTGAAACCGAGTTTCTAAACTCTATACGTTTAGTGCTCCAAACATCTGAGTTACTCAGGAATCCTAACACCCAACATTTATTTTTCATATATATATATATATATATATATATATATATATATCCCCACTCAGGCAATTATTTTTTTCATGTCATATTTGCCTTCATTGTCAAATGTCAAAAATATAGTTTTAAGTTCTAAATATATATACTAGAAAAAGGCATACAATTCGGTTAACAGGGAGAAGTTATACAGTATGCTGCTGGAGTTCGGAATTCCTAAAATGTTTGTTAGACTTATACGAATGTGTCTAAATGGAACAGAAATTCACAATGGGGTAAAGCAAGGGTGCATTATCTCCTCTACTATTCAATTTTATATTAGAGCATGCAACTGAATCTTTGGAAAATGAAGAAAGCCTACAACTCAATGCTAGTAATAGGCTGTAAATTTATGCTGATGATATGGTATTATTGAGCGATAGCGGGGAGATATTAAAGGCCAACACGCACACACTATTGAGTAACACTACGAAATTGGGGCTGGAATTAATATAAATAAAACTAAATATATGTTCACACATAGAAATGAGTTTATAGTTGAGATGGACAACTAATTACAAATGAAGGAAATTTTGAAGAAGTGGCTGATTTCAATTATCTTGGAACATTAATAATTACAAATAGGAATGAGATGCACAAGGAAGTTAAACGCAGGTTGCATTCTGGAAATGCATCCTGTTATGTATTTCAGGAACACTCCCATCCCAACTCCTTTGACGAAATGTTAAACTGAAAATAAATAAAACACTTATTCTCCCAGTTATATTACATGGATGCGAAACATGGACTATTACTTTAATGGTGGAAAGAAGATTACGAGTGTTGGACAATAAAGTTCTTAGGAAACTTTGTGCGCAAAAAAAAAAGAGATGAACGGTTTAAACTACATAATGGTGAGCTACATGATATGTATAAGAAGCCTGATATAATAAGAACAGTTAAGTCTCGTAGATTGCTATGGGCAGGATATGTGGCACATATGGGGATCAAAGAGTTGCATGGATGATTCTTGTAGGAAAGCCAGACGGAAAACGCCCAGTTGTTAGACCAAGAATGAGGTGTGAGAATAAAATTATGCATGTTTTGCGGGAAGTAGATTATACAGTGGATGAATGGAAAATATTAGCTCAGAATAGGGATATATGGATAGCTTATGTCCGTGAACTTACGGATTCGATAGAGCCAGTGAGTTAATTATAGATTATTTTAATGTTATATTAATTTGTATAAGTTAATCGAACGACTTGCGCATTCGCAGTCCATTTGTCACAGTTGATACATATGTTATCATTATAATTCCAAACATTTTAAAATCGTCAAAGTTTCTATTACAAAGCTATTATTATCAAGTCTTGACTAAATAGCTTTGCTTTCAAACGCGCTACCTTTTTTTTGTTCGCGATTATATATATATATATATATATATATATATATATATCCATCCATAGTAATTCTGCCCGAGGACAAGTCCTTCACCGCAATCATAGCATATCCATGCTATACTTGCAGCCTTACCAGGGAATTGTAGATGTGGTAGCTTCCCGTTGCTTTCCACACCGGTGAATGATGATGATGATGATGGCGAGGATGAGGATGATGGCCATATGATTTCGGGGACCGTTTGGGCCTTAAAGTTTTCCTGACATTTGTCATACAGTTGAGGGAAAGCCCCGATAAAAACCTCATACAGAAAAACTGCCCCGACCGGGGATCGAACCCGAGCCCACTGCGTGACAAGGCAGCACGCAACCTCGAGACCACAGCGGTGGATAGATATATATATTTCCCGCTACGTCTGGTAATAATAGAGAATATGTATAAGAACAAATAAATGTTTGTTCTGGATTATCAGCTGTGTATTCGTGCATTTGCTGGATATTACGTAAGTCTACCTGTTTTATACACTTTTCTTTTAGATAAAGATTTTGTGACAATTCAAAACAAAAGTTAACTACACATTTTGTTATGTAGGCTGTTGTCCAACAACTGATAACACTCAACAACAAATTTGAATTTTTTGTCGCTCACAGAAATGAAAATAGGTGATTTTAGTTAATTGCAATGCGCTGATTTTGAATTTGAAGTCCGTTTTCTCTATCACCTAACAGTTTTTTTGCGAGGACGTTCAACGTTTTTCGTTATATTTCGCACATTATTGCTTATCTGCACTTAGTTTCATTTTTTTGCAATAATATTGCTAGAAGCAATTGATCTGTGTAAAACCAAATCACATAAGATCCAAAAGTTTTTTTTTTCTAAGAAGAATAAATAAGTAGTTACGTTACAACACATGCTTAATTGTAGCAAAAATCTCACCTTTCAAAACTTCTTCCTGGATGAATTACGCCGATAAGATGCCAGCAGTAATCAGCAAGCATGTTGGTCACTGGTTTCCCTTTATAACGCCTTTCCATTTCTAAAATGTCTTCGTGGAACCTTTCGCCATGTTCATCACTGACGTCATCCAAGTTCGGTGAAGAATCACTATGTTTAACAGGTCGCATGGCTGACTGCATATTTGAATACTGAACAGAATGCTTATTTTTTAAAGTGAAACCAGATATATTGACCGCACAGAAATAAGTCAGTGATGTGGTCCGAAGGTTCCCTCCACAACATTGAAATGGCAAATGGCATGCACGAATGCGAACCTTTTAACCACCCTATTAAAATCCTTTGGCAGATTGTACAGCAAAAATTGGGGGCCCAATATTTATCAATATCTCCAAATTTACTATAGTTCCCGAAATATAAACTGCACGCCTTTATAACTAGCTCTGCGCTGAGATTTTGTACAATATTCCCCACAAACGTAACAGCATAAATTAGGAGAATTCTTACAGCGGCGAGACATTGCAAAATTATAGAAACACTAAATCTTACGTATTAAAATATATTATAGTAGATTGTTTAATTCAATTTCTTTATAATGATACACAATAACGCATATATAGACACTTCACAATCACAATGATCTAATATAAGACAGACTGCACAGAACGAGGTATTACAAGCCATTACTTCACATATTTGGTAGTGGCAATCAGGAAATTTCGTATACCTGTGTATTCCTGAGGGCTTAACAATCCCTAAGAGAAATAAAACCGCGCAAAAGAAAAAGAAGGGTGACCAGTTTGAGAGACAATAGCGCCTGCGACTCTCACGGAAACGATCACTTCTGTTAAAGGTTGTCGTCGGAATATCTGACTCCGGTTAGGTGATTGGATAAAACTAATATCATTTTCGTCTTCTGCGAGTTCGAAAACATAGTTATTGATACATTTCGAGCCTGTGAGTAATTCTTTGTTTTTGTGTGTGATTAAACAAAAATACTAATAATTTATTCTTGTTCTAGGGATGGCGTGAGAAACGACGATACAATAATCACTGCACAGTGATCCACAATGTGAAAAAATCGGCAAAAATCTGGAACTAACTATTTGGTACCGAAATTCATCCACATGAGTAAGATTAAAAATTATAACTGCATACTAAAATCTGGCTCGGAATAATTCGTGCCAGGACTTGTAATCAGTTGTTACACGCAATATATTAGTTAATGGCTAACAACTTATTTGCGAGATACATCGAAAAATATATTAAACTATAAATATAGATAGGCGTATTAATTTAGAAAGCAATAATAATAATAATAATAATAATAATAATAATAATAATAATAATATTAATAATAATAACAACAAATATTTATTTATTTACAGATTTTCAAAGTTTACACATCTTCCTTGCCTAAAGTTTAATTTACCTTCTCCATTCGTCTTTATCCATCCACTCCAGTTTTTAATATTACTTATATACCCATGGTGTTGATGACACTCGAAATCTCAGGCACCTCGGGCTCGTCGAGCTTCAAGGTGTCCTAGAACTTCACGGGGTCTTCGAGTCTTTACGGGGTCTTCGAGTGTGACGGCTCTTCGAGCTTGACAAGGCTCCCTCTTCAATAATATGAATGCGTAACTCTGTTTGGCACAATTATACGTGTTGAGTTACATTAATATAATTGACAGATAATGTGTCAATAGTTTGACCAAAATGTGGAATAAAAATTCAGGTTTTTAATGCTTAATTTAATCGCCCGAAAATTAGTGTAATAATTTGTATAACGGTTAATCTATTTGATGGATTTGTACCTCATCTACTTGTGCTTGTGTAGTAAATTGTTCACATGTTCCCCTCTACCGTAAAGTAAAAAGTTTGCTGATTCTTTGACATTTTATATCACTATGCACTGGGCGGCTGGTAACTGGGAAAACAACAGTATTTGTTGCGGCAGAATTTCAGGAACCACATGCGGTAGTAGCCACGTCGGCTGCAGGTGAGCAATTACACGTATTGATATGTAACAACTTCAGTAAGTCGTTAGAGCAATCCCAGTATTATTTAATATATAACGTGTCCACAAATATAGTATCATAATTTAAACTACTACATTTAATAAATGCATTAACACTAGTGACAACAAGGAGACGACCATTAGCCAATCAGCAAGAGCCACGCCCACTCACCCTGCACCCACCACTAATACAACGTCCTCTACGTCCACAGCGCTCACTCTAAGTAGATCTTCCGACCAGGAAACACGCCTAGAAGCACTCGCCACTGAAGATGCCCTCCGCAGTTGAGGGCGAAACGTCTGGTATCAACACCAACTATGGACCACGGCCACATAACCCGGAATCACTCAACATTATGATTACCCGGCCGTGAAAGCCTGCATTCAATCTTATCTATCTTGTTCAGAAGGGATACTGAAGAATTTTCACTTGTCTACCACATTACACTGTCAAAAATTACATAAATACATTTACTTGAAGAAATATTTTAATGAATTCTTAGAACTTTTATTGAAAAAAATACCGGAATTTGAAAGTTGAAAAATATGAAGGAGTATGAAATTTTTGACTAAAATATGAACATTTTGCTAAAATATTATGAAATATGAAGTTTTTTTGTTGGTCTTATTTGATTCTACACATCATGAAATGTACAGATACTTAGTCTCAGCGCTCTCTGGCAAATAGTTTAAAACATGAAATTTCATACAATTCCTCGCTCTACTGATGACGATGCAAAGCGATTAAATTCCACTGAGCATTTCATGGCACTAACGGAGGATAATGAAGAACTGTCAGAAAAAATAATTTTCAGTGATGAGACAACTTTCCAGATTAGTAGAAATGTGATCACGCATAATGTTAGAATTTGAGGGAGTGAGAATCCAAACACCATTGTGGAAGTTGAAAGAGACTCCCCTAAAGTGAATGTTTTTTGTGCCGTATCGAAACGTAAAGTCTGTGGCCTATTTTTCTTTCTAGAGGCCACTGTTAACGGTGCAAACTATCTTGATATGCTCACTGAATGGTTATTTCCACACTTTGAACAAGAAGAAGGCAATGAATATCTTTTCCAGCGAGATGGAACACCTCCTCATTGGCATTTGCATGTTCGGGAGCATCTGAATGACCGGCTTCCAGGACGATAGAGTGGACGTGCCGAAGATGATGATAATGTTTTCTACAAGATACCACCGAAGTCATCTGACTTGACGGTCTTTGACTTCTTTTATGGGGTTACATAAAAGATCGTGTCTATATACCCCTATTGCCTCAAAATCTGCAAAAAAATCCAGCTTCGCATCATTGCTGCCATCCAGTACATTTCTTAACATATGTTGGAGGGTGTGTGGCGAGAATGGGAATATCACCTCGATGTCTGTAGCATCACTCGTGGGGGCCACATCCAATGCCTATGAAGTATAGCAAAAACGTTTTGAGTTTCTCTTTTGATTGTCACCAATTTCATTTAGATACTATTATCCAAAGCGATGTAGTAGTAGTTTAAATAATGATGATGATATTTGTGGACACGGTGTATAATTTGCTGTTCCTGTAAATTTGAATGTATTATCTGAGAGAAAGGATGCAGGAGACTAAGATGATAATGAAAAAACTCGAAGGCAATTTCACATTAGATATTCGCTACTAAGACGGTTGTGACTATCTGATATTTTATAAACACCGTTTGGAACTTATATATTCTTTCCCTCGATTATTATAAAGTTTATTTTTTTAAATCAAATTCAAGACGACACTTCAAGTGTAAATACGATTATATAAAAAGGATAAACATACAATTAAAGATGTTAGGATCAAAACTTATTTCGTAACTATCTGACAATACCTGGACTATATAAATGATATGCTATCACAGTACTGGATATATATATATATATATATTATATATATATATATATATATATATTATTTATGTTCTTCTCTCTAATTAAACTAGTCACTGTGGTAAATATTAAACGCAACTTTTAAAATGTATCCTTGGTATGATGTTTCCACGAAAAGCGGTAGGTATGATACCGTGAAGTGGTGGAGATCTTTGCGTGAGGATGTGTACGGCGAGGGTGATGACAACCATTAATAATACCTGTTTACGTAAAGTTTATGTATGAATTTTTAACTTTTTATCTTAGCAATATTTACTCATACGCCAATTATTATTTTAATATAATTACCTACTTATTTAAAAAATATGCATAACAACATAGTTAAAAACTTTGTTCTGTTGTAAAGTGATCTCTATTTCAAGCACAAAACGTAACAAATCACTGTAACTGCTCTAATATCAAGATATTTTCAGAACGTTGTTTGAAACATAATATCCAGCAAATTTTGACGTGCACTCATAGATTGATAACTGAAAGTATATATGAAATGTTTATAATGAACAATTAAATATTTATTTTTTGTTAGTAATATTTACAGACATCTCACAATGTGATATTGTTTGTTTTCTCGAATAAGTGAAAGAATAGTGAAAATATTAAAATATTAATTTCAAAATCAAACTGATCTTTGGAAAATTTGGGAATACCGAATGACAAATGCTGCATTATATTGGTTAGGTCTACAAAAATATATGCATTTACATTGTAAACTTGTAAATAAATAATAATTATTAAATATCATATTTACTATTATTATATTATTACTGTTGTTATTGCCCGAAAATAGCCAAGACTAACAGCTGCTGCCTTACAGCTCAGTGTTGATTCTACAAGGGCTAGAGGAAGACAGCCTGGATGACAAATTACCTGGTCCTCCAGGTTGTGGGTTTTTAGAAATTTATAAACACTCCCTCGAGATAATAAGTTTAACAAATGTATTAAGGATCCGTAATCTTTTATTGCATTTATAAATCCCTGTTCTATAGATATAAAATTTGCACTGCTGTAATACCAAAGAGAATAAAGTCGTACTGAATCAGTGGGAGCAAAGTTTCAGTTGTAATGTAAACAAACCTGCGTTTTCATTGGTCGAAAAGCTGTTTACATTTAAACGCGTAAGGAAATTGATTTCGCATTCTAACGCTGGAAATGAGCATCGCTGCGGTCTCGAGGTACCGTGCTGCCTTGTCACGCAGCGGGCATGGGTTCGATTGCCGGTCGGGCAGGCTCCTGGGTGAGGATATTTCGGGGTTTTTCCTCACCTGTTAGACAAATGTCAGGAAGCTTAGGGCCCAACGGTCCCCGAAAATCATCCCGCCATCATAATCATCATCCTTCACCGGTGTGAAAAGCTTATCACACTTTGGGAAGCAGAGATGTGACATGTGTCATGTCACGTGGAAATGCAGCTCGTAGTACGAACATTTATACAGAATTGTCGAACCGCAGGAGAAACACCGCAAACATCTGTGCAACGTAATACTAGCCCCTATGCTCAGCCATAAACTTAAAAAGCCAACTAAAATATAAGTATTCACTCTCAGATCTTTCCAAGAATTAATGGAACACATTCCAGAAGTTTATCTTACAGTTTACTTAGTTATTAGTGTATTTTTTGTGTTAATACTGCACTTAGTGTAAATAAATATATATTCATTCTATGTTCGCTGCATTGTAATAAATTGAAGTTTGAAAATATATGTTGCATATGTTGGTTGCATTGGAACACAGAATATTCGTTAAAATCAATATCAAATATATTCATGGTATCTATCTAGACATAGCGTAGAAATGAACTTCCTTAGAGGAACAAAAGGCTGCACAAGATTGGATCGGATAAAGAACTGAATATATAAGAATAGAGTTAAATATGTATCCACTGAATTAAAAATAAATCAAATAATACAGAGACAAATGGTTTAGACATATATAAAGAATGAATGTAACAAGATTATCAGACGCAGCATTTAACTACAAGCCAAGTGGAACAAGGGAACAAGGAATGTAGGAAGATAGAACAACCATTAGGCGGAAGAGGCAGTTTGCTAGCCCGTGAAGTGGTGTCTATCTAATTCAATATTGTAAAGAAATGCATTCAAATAATCGTTAGGAAACATAAAAAACGTTGTAAATGGTTATAAATGACTTTAAAAAATAATAGTTTCATAAAACTAAAAGAACACGCTTTATTAGAAAACTAAAAAATGAAAAATAATTTTAATTTCCAATACGCTTGGGATAAAATAAAGTGGTCAACAAAAAAATAATCTCCAACACATAAAGAATAAAATTAGAGTTATCAACAAAAAGAAAATAATGTTACCATCAAAAGCGTGAGGTGCTCTATACCAATTAATATATTTGATAATAAACAGATATTGGTAAAAGTAAGCTCTCTAAGAATAAAATGTAAAAATCATAAAAAGCACCCCACGCTTTTGATGGTAAAATTATTTTCTTTTTGTTGATAACTCTAATTTTATTCTATATGTGTTGGAGATGATTCTTTTGTTGACCACTTTATTTTATCCCAAGCGTATTGGAAATTCAAATTATTTTTCATTTTTTAGTTTTCTAATAAAGATTCTTCTTTTAGTTTTTTAAAACTGTTATTTATTTTTTATTTTTAGTTTTAATATTTTACAGAATAAGATAAAAATGTAAATATCTTTAAATTCGATACTATTGTAGTATGAGATAAAAGTAATACTCTTCTATAAAAAAACCCTCCCAGCCGGATTTCAACCAGCGACGTATGGATTACTGAAATTGCATACCATTAAGAGTTCACCGCTCTACCAACTGAGCTCTTTTACAATGATTGACTAAAAACTCGACAAGTCCGCAACCTATTATACCAGTTTTCAGTTTTTTTGATTTTCGGATGATTCTGGCCAGGATTTTAGAAACAAAATATGAAATTGTTGTATTGTCACGGGTCCTCTACACGTTTACAAAGTTTCAAGTCGATCCAATGTTTCTAAGTGGGTGAAAATCGCGTTGAAAGATTCCGTTACACTGATACAAAAACACTTTTTTCGATTTTCTGATGATTATGGCCAGGATTTTAGAAAATAAATATGAAATTATTGTATTGTCACGGGTCCTCTACAAGTATACAAAGTTTAAAATCGATCTAATGATTTTAAGTGGGTGAAAATCGCGTTGAAAGCTTCCGTTACATAGATAGATAGATAGATAGATACAGGTCAGCTAATATAAAGCGTGTAAAAATGAAACCGTTTGAATAAAATGCGATAAGAGTGAATGAAGGTTGGGTCTCGTACTGTTGAGCTCACAACTTGTGCAGTTAGTTGCACATCGGTTGAGAGTTAGTTAATGTTTTGGCGGAAATTGTAGGAAATTATTTAATTGTACTTTAACATTTTACCGTTAAATTAGTCGAGTACCAAATACAGAAAATCTCTACAGAGGAAGCTACCAGGAAATGTGAGACTTCATACCCCTCACGGCATGCAAGAGTGGCACATTTTAAACTGATAAACTTCGTGGAAAATTGCATTAAAAATAAGAACAATTATAACTCAAGTCCTTAGAAATGTATTGTTTTATTTTCGGGCACCACAATACTATCCTAGGTGTAGTTCCTAAACATGATTAGGAGAAGAGGATTTGTACCTTTTTACAAAATTTTATTGATTGATCGGCCACTATTGTACAAATTAAAGAAAACACGAAAAGCTTAGTTATGCCGCTTTAAAGTAACAAACACAACCAATTAAGTAAACATTTTTTAATTTGCAGTTTTTTTCCGGAGGTCAAATAGTCCCCCGTTCGGTTCTCCGGGCGAGGACTACTACAGGGAATCCATGCCAAATTGGAGTGCGATGGGCAGGATATGTGGCACGAATTGGGAATGAAAGACATGCATGGAAGCTTCTTGTAGGAAAAACAGAGAGAAAACGCCCAGTTGGTAGACCAAGAATGAGGTGAGAGAATAACATTAACTATGACTCGAGGGAAGTTGATTATACTGGGAATGATTAGAAAGCATTAGCTCGGGATAGGGATGTATGAAGAGCTTATGTCCGCGCGGCCATGAACCTATGGGTTCCATAGTGTAAGTAAGTAAGCAAGCATTTTTTTCCGTTCCTTGTTAGGTAAATATGAATATAAAAATTGTTTGTCTTATAAAAATAAAGGTGAACATAAACAATGAATATGTATTCTTTAAAATCACAGCCTAAAAAATAGTGAGAGCTGTATATTATCCGACACAGCAGTACATTGACCTGCTTCCGTATCATCCCGCGTACACTCGCTTCACGTCAGTCTGCCAATTTCAATTAATGTTTGTATGCGGGAATATAGCAATGATGAACAATGTAAGTGCTTCATTTGCTATTTGTTCCTGACTACACATCTCATTTTTCAGGTGTCTACATCCCAACTAACTCATATGTAACTAACTCTTCTACCACACAGAGGCGTTAGTTGTTACGTCGGTTACTTTATGTTTATTAGAACATAAACTCAAACATGTATTTAATATTCTGCACCCCAACATTTTTTGTGGGGGGAATTTATGGTGGTTCTGAAATGATATTTTGTCAATTATAATTTTATTTTCGCGTTTAATGAGTTCATAAGGGTTAAAATAACACATTTCAAGAAACAAAAAAAATGGGTTTCTTTGGTGAGAATGTTTTATGCATGGTATCACATATGATACTTCGGTCGCAACTAACATTTTGTCCTTTAATTAATAATGAATATATATATATATATATATATATATATATATATATAACCCTAACATGCCTTTGTGGCGAAATAGGGTTTGAAAATATTTGGAGATTCAATAATATATATACACACAGAGTGTAACAGGACCTCGCCGAGAAAATGATAGGGCTGATAGGCCTTCATAGAAGATCATTTTTTGTGAAGGAACATATAGTCGCATACAAGTCGTTTATGAGTTATGCGCAGATGAAGGTGTTCACCCGTAAGGGTCGGAATTGAATACAAACAATTGTACACGCATCATTTTATTGAAAAAGACAAGATTTTTACAATAAGGGTTCAAACAATAAGTGTTTGATGACCCTAAAAAGAATCCTGCCATGATCGGCCGTGCTGGGCGATCGTTGCTGCGACGATATCAAACTTGCAGTGAGGCACAGGGTCGACTGTTTGAACACTTATTGTAAAAATATGTCTTTTTCAAAAAAAATACGTGTACAATTGTTTGTATTAAATTCCGACCCTTACGGGTGAACACATTCATCTGCGCATAACTCATAAACGACATGTTTGCTACTATATGTTCCTTCACCTAAAAATGAGCCTCTCTGCATAGCCTATCAATCCCTATCATTCTGTCGGTGAGTTCCTGTTACATCCTATATATATATATTATATATATATGCTGAAGCTGTGAAGGTATAGAATTTGATACCACCAATCATAGTGATTTGGAGTTAATCCCGAAACGATAAAAATGTTAAACGCCAAAGGTTACCTATGAATGTAGGAGGATTTACTACTTTCACAATTGCTTGTTGAAATAAAATTGAAACTTCACATAGATTATTATTTTGCTCTCACTTTGTCATTCATCACGTCACCTTACGTTTTAAGTGCAATTATTAAAGACTGACAGCCAATACTTTACTTTCTGTTATTAGTTGCTTCAGTTACTGTGCAATTCACCAATATTCAATATGTATCCTTCAATAGCTAAAGTTTCTGGTCGTCGTTGAGGTCCACGATTTTCGTAACGAGGTAGGAGACTCCCATAACCGTTGAGAAATTGATACAAACATTCACCGATTTGGTAACTTTCTATTAGAGTAACGTTGATGATACATTTGTTTTGCCGCTCCTGAATTACAACAAATATCTCCATAAATTAATGATACATCTTCATATTCTTCAACCGTGTAAGTTAATGAACTGCAGTCCACCGAATAACTGCACCACGTTCCATGGCTTGTAGTCATCTCTCATTACATAAACATGCATTTTTATTTAATTTAACGAAAACGCATAAATAGCATATATATATATATATAATTTAAGCTAATATTAATTTCTTAGTAGATACATCTGACGATATAACGGCTTTCGTATTTTTACTAACAATACAAGCAGTATATCACAAATAAAAGCCCTTTTCTTTTTAAGAGAACTATCTAGTTTTGATCCTATATTGTATGGACATATTTTTAATTCTGTAGACTGTGATATATATTTACTAGAAGTCCCGACCATGCGTTACTTTGGCTAAGGTATACGTTAAAAATTAAAATTAAGTTGTCTTTCAGCCAGATTACTTAAAACTAATACTTACACACGAAATTAATAATATTTAAAATAAAATAAACACTGAACACAGTTAAATTATGAAATAATCAATATTTGTAATTCAATTGAAATTCGCGGTTGCAACAAAAAGCACAGCCATCTGGATCTCTCTTTGTTAAATAATAAATCAATTACCTTACCAAATTGCCTTACACCGCCATCTGTTAGAATCGTATGGAACTCACAGATAATTATAACTCTCTGTTAAATAATAAACAAATAATTTGCAATAAAAAATAATGCGATTATAAATTTAGTTATAAATTACCCAGAGTCTCAAGTTGGATCAAACTGCACACAGTGTGCAAAATTTTATTGAAATCGGTTCAGTAGTTTACGATTCCGTCGCGGACAAACAACGTGACACGTAATTTTTATATATTAACACATGTGTGTTATAATTAAATTTTTGGCTTTTAGCAATGCAAGCATAAAATGACATGATAAGTAAAATAAATGCTCGGACTGGACTTGAAGCCGGACCTCTGGATTTATATCACACTACATCTAGTAACAATTAACTAACTACTTACTCACTGGCACTATCGAACCCGTAGGTTCATCGCCGCGCGGACATAAGCTCTCCATATATCCCTATCCTGAGCCAATGTTTTCCAATCATCCCCTATATAATCTACTTCCCTCATCATAGTTAATGTTTTTCTCCCACCACTACACTAGTGGCAAAGTTAGGGCGAGTCAGTACATCAGTTGGGATTTTGTGCTATGTTGGCTACACTGTCTGAGCAATGACTAATATATGTTTTACATTGTAAATATGGGGATTTTATGTTCGTTTGACCACTAATTCTCACTTCGTTTCATTTATTCTTTTAGAAAAATTAACATATATATTTCTCTCAGGTTATTCATAATAAATTGTGTGTTTTCCTGATTTTTATTTTTATTAAAAGTTATATGTGGCATAATGGTATAGAAGCCCCCTTTATTTCTTTCTCTATGTTTAATATCTCCGTTTCTAGTGAAATAATGATAAACAATTTTTTTACTTTGTGTTAGCACTAAAATACGAGGGGATTCTATGTCAGCAACTTAAATTAAAGTAAAAAAAACACAATTTATTGTCGCATTATATGAATAATTATCTCAGAGAACTATATGTTTTGGCATTAAAAAAAAGGTGAAAATGCTGTAAATAAAGTGACAACTTGAGCTCAAAGTAACCTAAAGTCATCATATTTTCAATTTAAACTGTGTATTAATCAATACACAGAACATATTACTAAGTGAACGCTAAACTAACATGGTGAAATAACTCGCCATTTTCTCTCACATCTAACACTAATATGCCCACAATGTGAGTAAATATGTTGGCAATAGCCTCTAGCGGGAGAATATTCACGGTGTTACAGATTACCCGAAATCTTAATATAAAATAATGTTTAACAAGACAAGTCAATGGTTAAGAATCGTATAGGTATTTTTATAAATATCCTCCGAGAAAATGATTAATAATAGTTTATTTTCTTATTTACACAGCTTTTGGGGGAGGATCTAGGTATGAAAATGACGTATTTACAGCACGTAATATGGGAAACAATTAATTTGTGTTCCGTCATGTCGGATGACACATCAAACAAATTTAACGTAATTCACGAAGTTTGTTTACAATATTTTTGATTATTTCACAAATATAGCGATCGTTGACTAAATACTGTTACTATTGTTGACGCCTCGGGTTGGCTGCCTTAGGTGGTTGGCGGGATGTGTCGGTGTTGGCTGGCCTGAGTCGTCTCATGGATTGAACGGCGTGGTGAGCGCATCGTTCTTGTGTGTGTGTGTCTCGTATATGGCGGTCGTGTGTTGTGGTGCGCCTCGGCAAGTGTGAATGCTACGACGTGAGCACGTGGTAACCTTAATGTATATCAAGTGAAATATAGTCTTATTTTCATATGTTTAATTCTTTGTATCACAGTAATTCCTAAATATACAGTCCACTCCAGAGAGAAGAACTTTATAGCTACTTACAGGTTTAGAAATAAAGTTCCGTGAACAATTAACTTGTATGTGTAGTAAGAATATATTATCCCTGCTACATATTTTTGGTCCTCTGGGCCGGATATAACAGTCGCCTTGTGAAAAATCGTGATATTGTGACACAAAAAGTATTATTTACGTGAAGAACTATATCGCACAAAGAACAGTGAAAGCGTTACCACGTGGTGTTCCCGTGATCATATAACAGTCGCCTTGTGAAAAGTCGTAATATTGTGACACAAAAAGTATTACGTACGTGAAGAACTATATTAAACAAAGAACAGTGAAAGCGTTACCACGTGGTGTTGCCGTGATCAACTAGTGGACCGCGACCCCCTTGCAGAACTTCGAGCTTCGAGAAGTCTAGTTCCAGTGCAAGGAAATATCATTTTGATAGTGAATTGTCTTAGAGTGAGCTATCCTTTGATATCAACGGTGCTGTGACCTTCTAGTAGCGTGGTGGCACATTCTAGAGTACCACAGATGTCTGGTCGATTGGAAACCATAGTAGAGGCCTAAAGCTAAGTAACTATTGCATGCTTGTATCTCCTATCTTAGAGTTGATATCCCACCTCATTCCATAAACCTAGACTTGATATTTGAGAACAAATTGAGTAAATTAGTATTGAGTCGAGCTGACATGATATTTCAAATTGCCATATTATTTGTGTGATTTATATATATTTTAATTAATTTATAAAATATTTGCTGTGTTATATTGTTCGGTAATTTGTTATTTATCAAAATGTCATTCGAAAGTGAAACAAAGGCTATCCAAAAAGCGAGGCATTCTTAAAAGAAGCCTTACTAATTTGGAAAATTATATTAATAGTGAAGCCATTTCCCTAAACACATTAGTAGCTAGACAAAATAAACTAGGAGATATTTGGGAACAGTTTGAGGCAGTTAAGAATTTCTTAGAGCTTGAAGTAGAGTCAAAGCCAGGTCAGGATCATGCAAGGGATCATGAGGATTTTGAAAATGAATATTATGAGTTGTGTGGCAAGGTTCAGGATTTAATAGAAAGTCTTCAAAAACCCACAGATAGTCATGGTTTTGATGATTCACGTGCATCTAGTAGATCGAGCTGTAGGTTTAAGTTACCGGCTATTCAGATTCCCCATTTCCAAGGAGAATTGACTGAATACCTCTCGTTTAAGAATACTTTTGAGTCCCTTGTAATTAACAATACCAACTTAGATAATGTTCAAAGGCTTCATTGTTTATTATCGTCACTTGAAGGCGAACCTAGGCAATTACTCAGTAATTTAGCGATAAACTGAAGGCAATTTTGGTACGGCCTGGAAGTTAATTCAGCAAAGGTACGACAACAGACGCATGATATTGTCTCAGCATGTTAAGTGCTTACTCAGCTTACCTTCTTGTAGTACAAGTACTGCTGCAGAGTATAGGAAGTTACTTAACCAAGTAAAGTGCAATATTAATGCCATAGAGAAACTTCAGAGTGATGTTCTGTTATCAGATCTAATGTTGCAGGAAATTATATCGAGTAAAATGAAAGGTATTCATAGGTCAGAGTGGGAAGCTAAACATGGTGCTACGGATATCCCTAGTCTAGTCGATTTTATGGAATTTTTGGAGAGAAAAGCTCAAACCTTGGAGCTCAGTGAATGTAAAAACATTGTAGTAAATGAGAAACCAGATGTAAAGCCTAAAGTCAAATCTTTCCATATTGCAGATGACAACAAATCAAGATATTGCCATAATTGCAAATCAAATAAACATAATTTACCAGATTGTGAGGAATTCAACCAATTAACAGTAGATGAAAGAGTACATTTAGTTGGTCAGATTAGATTGTGTTATAATTGCTTTTCAAAGGGGCATACAGCGAGATTTTGTAAAGAGAAACCTTGTTCCAAATGTCAACGCAAACACAACACTCTAATACATTTTGAAAGAAAGCCTAATGTTGAGCATCCAGCTATTGTGTCTCCCACTGCTATGAAGATAACCTCCGGGCTAGGCTCAAACGTACTTCTTAGCACTGCCTGTGTTAATGTGAAAGATAAATTAGGGCGTTTAGTTAAGGTTAGAGCGTTACTGGACTCTGCCAGCCAGTTATCTTTTATGACTACAAATCTGTTGAGCAAGTTAGGTCTTGCAACACAATCGTGCAAACTTCCTATTGTAGGTATTGGAGACTCAGATGTCTCTCCAGTCAGTCTTACTTGTAAGGTGCAATTGTTGTCCAGAGTGTCTAACTATAGGTTGAACTTGAATTGTGCTGTCGTAGATAATATCACATCTCAATGTCCTGCCACCGAGATTGATCATTCAAACTGGAATATTCCGTCTAACATTGTGTTGAGTGATCCAAACTTAATAAACCTGCTACGATTGAACTTCTTCTCGGCGCAGACGTGTACCATGATATTGTTTGTTCTGAGACTTTGAGAAGGAAGGGATACCCCACGTTGATCAAAACAGAGTTTGGTTACATATTTTCAGGTGCCTTTCCTGAACTTTGTATTAAGAAAAGAGTAGATCCTCGTTCGGTAAACTTTGTGAAACTTGATTCTCTGGATAAAAAACTGGAAAGGTTCTGGCAGCTAGAAGAACTGCAAAACCCTGTTCTTAGTCCAGAAGAGAAAGCGTGTGAACAACATTTCGTTGAAAACGTCCAAAGAGATGAATCTGGTCGTTTTATTGTGAAGTTACCTATACGTCTTGAGGCTCCTTCGGTTGCTGAATCTAAGCATACTGCTATTAAGAGATTTAAGCTCATGGAGAGTAAGCTTGATAAACATTCTCAATTAAAAGAACACGATGTCGGATTTATGAGAGAGTACAGCGATCTAGGACACATGGAGCTTGCACCACCCTTAGAAGGAAACAAGAGTACTTTCTACTTACCGCATCATTGCGTAATTAAAGAGCCTAGTACAACGACCAACAATGAATCGCCAACCAGAGTGGACTCAGAATTGAAGACACAAATTCGGGTACTGATGTCTAAGGTACAAGTGCCTGAATTTGAGAAGTACTCTTCATTTCTCAAACTGAAACGAGTATATGGATATGTACTGAGATTCATCCATAATACTCGTAATAGAGACAAATTATATTCCGGTTCCTTGTCTTCAATCGAGTTGAAACAAACGGAACTAATGGTGGTGAATCGCATTCAAGCCGTTGAATACAAGAGGGAAATCCACGAGTTATAACTTCCAAGAAACAAGTAGATTCTTCAAGTAACTTGAGATCACTTAACCCATTCCTGGATAAAAATGGACTTCTCAGAGTTGGTGGCCGTCTTGAGAATTCTCAGTTGACATTTGATGAGAAGCATCCAATCATATTACCAGCTAAAAATGTTGTGACTAAACTGTTAGTGAAGCATGAACATGAGATGTTACTTCACTCCGGTGCTCAAGCAGTTCTGTGTTCACTGCGCACCCGTTATTGGATACCTCGTGGTAGAAATACTATTCGTGGGGTAATTAGGTCCTGCCACAAATGTTTCAGAGTTAAACCACCCCGAACTAGTCAGATGATGGGACAACTTCCTGAGTATAGAGTAGAGCAAAGTCTTCCCTTTGTTAAGGTAGGTTTGGACTACGGAGGTCCAATTGTAATAAAGGGAGACAACCCAAGATCTAAGGTGAAATTCAAGGCTTACATAGCACTTTTTGTATGTTTAGTAACTAAGACTATCCATTTAGAAGTTGTCAGGAGCCTTACTACTAAGGACTTCATTGCTGCCCTCTATAGATTTGTTGCCCGCAGAGGACGCCCTTGTCTCATATTGAGTGATAATGGTTCAAATTTTGTTGGGGCCAATAACGAGTTATTGAATTTTGTAAAGAAACATGCGAATGCTGTTACCGAGAACATAGCAAATATGAACATTGAATGGAGATTTATTCCTCCTTCTAGTCCCCATTTTGGTGGACTTTGGGAGGCAGGAATAAAATCGGTGAAATCCCTTATGAAAAAGACTATAGGTACAACTATTCTTAGTTTTGAAGAATTGTGTACTTTGTTGTGTCAGATCGAGTCTGTACTAAATTCTAGACCTATCTGCACTCCTAGTGAATCCCATGAAGAAATGTACCTAACTCCAAGTCACTTCCTGGTAGGTAGACTATTAACTAGTACTATTCCTCCTGATATAGCCAACAGTCCCCTGTCCTACGATGCAAGGTGGAAGGTAGTTCAAGCTCTCTACAGGTCTTTCTGGCAACAGTGGTCCAGACAATACTTGCAGTCGCTTCAGCAAAGGAGGAAATGGATGTCTGCCGGAAGATGGTGCCCAGCTGTCGGTGATCTTGTGATCCTTCGGGACGACAATTTACCACCTCTGCTATGGAAAACTGGTGTGATCCAACAGCTTCACCCTTGGATCGACGGTGTGGTCCGAGTGGTCACCATTAGGACTAAAACTGGGTTATTTCGACGAGCCATTGTGAAACTTGTCCCTTTACCCAGTCGTGTTGAGAGATTCACCGATGTGTTAAATCGTGAGATCTCTCAAAGGGGGGAGTATGTTGACGCCTCGGGTTGGCTGCCTTGGGTGGTTGGCGGGATGTGTCGGTGTTGGCTGGCCTGAGTCGTCTCATGGATTGAACTGCGTTGGTGAGCGCATCGTTCTTGTGTGTGTGTGTCTCGTATAGGGCGGTCGTGTGTTGTGGTGCGCCTCGGCAAGTGTGAATGCTACGACGTGAGCACGTGGTAACCTTAATGTATATCAAGTGAAATATAGTCTTATTTTCATATGTTTAATTCTTTGTGTCACAGTAATTCCTAAATATACAGTTCACTCCAGAGAGAAGAACTTTATAGCTACTTACAGGTTTAGAAATAAAGTTCCGTGAACAATTAACCTGTATGTGTAGTAAGAATATATTATCCCTGCTACAACTATTTCATACGCCATTTAACACAAAATATGGCTAGAAGTTAGCGAAGATTCGATATTTAATGCATTGGTTCATACAGAGCGACCGGTTCGTAAAAGTACTCTTTTGTTTATAAATGCACTCACATTTTGTGATTATGAAACTGATGGTTAATTTTATACAATATTTTACCATTATGCCACTACTTTCCCTACTTCTATCGCTTACACATTTGCCCGATCTTCCTCTTTATAAAATTTCACCACGTTATCTTACGTTGTTTCTGGCATTCTCTTCTGATATTGGTTAAATTCTATCCACTTCTAAGGTTGGGACACCTGGAAGGCAGATTACGTTATTCCGACATGATAGGTGATAAATGACGATAAAATATCACTTTAATTCTTAAAAGTAAATTCAACCTAAAGTCAGTAAATTGGCGTCTACATAAATAATTCCCTAAGAGAAGAAAATCTTGCGATATGAGCGGGATTCGAACCTATATCTCTTAATCTGTTGACAGAATCTCTGACCCCAAAATATCATGAGCCTTGTCTCTTTTTGTGTTCTCAAATGCAATATCGAACATTCTCACTTAACCTCTAGAAATAGCGGTAAGTATTGTAAGAAATAGTGCGGGAATAATTATATAAAATCACAGGATTTAAAAATACAAAATAGGAAGAATCGGGCACCGGAGTATGAATATGATACCATCTTATGAACATGTAATTGTACTAGGAGACTTCAATACTAATCTATTAGCCACAAATTCTTACAACACTATACTATTACAGACAATGTTCCAGTCATGCAATATGACAATACTGCCTTCAGAACCAACCCATCATACTAGGTATTCTGACACACTACTAGACTTAATTATAACAAATAATCCTCAAAAAGTTATAACTAGTGGACAGATAGAAGCTCCAGGCATCTCTGCACATGACTTAATATACATTGAATATTCACTCCTTTGCTCTAAACGTAGACCTAGACTTGTAACATAGAGAGACTTGAAACATATAAATTATGCGCAATTAATTGATGACGCTGCAAAACTACCTTGGAACAACATATGGACACTTAGGACTGTAGACGAGAAAGTTGAAAATTTTAATGACATGATTTTACAATTGTATGACAAACACGCACCTATCAAGACTAGACGTATAAACAGACCACCTGCACCCTGGATGTCTGATAACATCCGCTTGCTTATGACAGAGAGAGACGCAGCATTTAGGAAATACAGGAGGAACAAAGAACTGACAGACTTACAGACATTCAAAACATCTGAGGAATAAAGTCAACCAGACTGTAAGGAATGCAAAACTAAGATATGCCCATACTATTATTACACAATCTATGTCCAACTCAGCTGACATGTGGAAAAATTTAAAATCAATAGGCCTTTGTCAAAATAAACTATAAGGTAGAAAAACAGCTGACCTACCACTAGATGAGTTGAATGACCATTTTACCCGCCTCCCTTCTGACAACACCTCACAACAAAAACAACAGACAATAGATGAACTAATGTCATATTCCCAACCTACCCGAGACAAATTCTTTTTTTTCCTATATCTCACCTAATGACGCCAAAAGAGCAGTATTACGTATTAAATCTAAAGCACAAGGACTAGACACTATAACAATAACTCTCCTGCAAAAAATAATAGACATTCTCCCAAAAATAACCCACATTTTTAATGCCTCTATAATGACCGGGACTTATCCCAGACTCTGGAAAATGGCTCTAGTTCGTCCTACACCGAAATCAAACACTCCCACAACACTCGATGATTATAGACCAATTAGTATTCTTCCCTGTTTATCTAAAGCACTGGAACACATAATACACTCACAGTTAACAGACTACCTCACCACACACGACTTACTTGATGAACATCAGTCTGGTTTTAGAACAGGACATCACACAAGTACTGCACTACTTGACATTGTAGAGGACATAAGAGACTCAGTGGACAAAAGCAAACTCACCGCAATAGTCCTACTCGACTACAGCAAAGCCTTTGACACAGTAGATATAGACTTAATGCTAGCGAGACTAAAGACATTACATCTGTCGGAAAACTGCCTTGATTGGTTTGCATCTTACCTCACTAATCGTCAGCAATCAGTTTCTGTTAATAATCGCATTTGTTCCTGGCGCTTGGTGAGGAAAGGGGTACCTCAAGGCGGCGTCCTCGCTCCTCTTCTCTTCTCGATTTATATTAATGACGTGACCAAGAAACTACAAAACTGCAAGCATCATATTTACGCCGACGACCTACAGATTTACACACACTTTAGGCCTGACGAAATTAATGAATATATTGACAAAGTAAACACTGACCTCAGGCATATATCTTTATGGTCCAGACAATATGGGCTGAAACTAAATGTAAACAAAACGCAAACAATAATTATCGGACATCCAAGGCTATTACACCTCATAAACAATGGCAATATGCCGGCTGTCATATTAGATAATGAACAAATTCCTTATACCGACGTCGTTAAAAACTTGGGATTTTACTTAGATTCTAATTTAAAATGGCATGAGCAAGTAAAACAAACATCTAAAAGGATCTTCTCCATAATGCATTCCCTAAAGCGACTTAAACATTTTCTTCCTACAACTCTTAAAAGAATTTTAATCCAAACTTTAGTGATGCCGCATTTTGACTACTGTGACGTTCTACTAACTGACATAAGTGACGGATTGTCGGACAAACTGCAGCGTGTCCATAATATGTGTATCAGATTCATATTTAATGTTCGAAAATACGATCACATTTCTCCATTATTCCACGAATTGTCATGGCTACATCTAAAAGAGAGAAGAAAATCACACTGTCTAATTCTCCTATTTAAGATCCTACATACCTCGATTCCCAATTATTTATCATCCCGTTTCCAGTATCTATCCTCAAACCATAACTTAAACACAAGATCACAACATAGTCTCTTACTTAATATACCGCAACATAGGACATCACATCACTCCATGTCATATACCATCTCCACTTCTCGCAACTGGAATTCCCTACCACAAGAAATAAGGGGCTGCCGGACATTGGCATCTTTTAAAAGAAATCTAAATTTATATTTGCTCTAAACTCGACTTCATTATTATCCAGTGTAAGATATATATATTAATTGGTGTTCCCCGTATAATGTATCATATTTATATTATTATTATTATTATTATTATTATTATTATTATTATTTTTACTATTATTATTATTATCGCATCATTATTGTTATTACCCTATAAAATGTTGTTTGTACATGACATTTACATTGCTACATTTATTGTATCTTTAACTGTTTATAATTAGTACAGTGTATATCTATATTTGTCGAATATTTATTTGTATTTGTGCTGGTTGAGTGGAAGAGAGGGCCTCATGGCCTTAACTCTGCCAGAATAAATAAAGTATTATTATTATTATTATTATTATTATTATTATTATTGTGGTGGATTTACTGACTTACCAATAACTGCAGCTATGCTAGTGGACGAAAACAGTTGAATTCTTCCTATTTCTCTTTAACTATCTCACATTTATACATAAATGTAATATATTCAAAAATAAATATTTCCAAAATTCATAAATGTCTATACAAGTCACTTCAATTAAATTATACACATTAAAAACTGGTCGACATTAACGCGGATAAACTAAAAAAATGCCGAGCAGTCACTTCTGTCTCAATTATACTTCAAAGCTTATAACGTGTCGCAACAACAGAGATACCTACAATAATAAAACTCGCGCCACATTTGGCGAAAGAAGGAACTAAGAGCACAATATAAATGTAAAACCTCGGAGAAACCATTATTTATTCATCGAGTTCATTAAAATGAAGCTGATTAGGTGCTTAATTTTACATTATTACGTCACAGTTTTGGAATTATAAGAAATTTTACGTTATTAGGTCACAGTTTTGAAATTATAATAAATTTTACGTCATTAGGTCACAGTTTTGGAATTATAATAAATTTTACGTTATTAGATCACAGTTTTGGAATTATAATAAATTTTACGTTATTAGGTCACAGTTTTGGAATTGTAATAGATTTTACGTTATTAGATCACAGTTTTGGAATTATAAGAAATTTTACGTTATTAGGTCACAGTTTCGGAATTATAATAAATTTTACGTTATTAGATCACAGTTTTGGAATTATAATAAATTTTACGTTATTAGGTCACAGTTTTGGAATTATAATAAATTTTACGTTATTAGGTCACAGTTTTGGAATTATAATAAATTTTACGTTATTAGGTCACAGTTTTGGAATTATAATAAATTTTACGTTATTAGATCACAGTTTTGGAATTATAATAAATTTTACGTTATTAGGTCACAGTTTTGGAATTATAATAAATTTTACGTTATTATATCACAGATTTGGAATTATAATAAATTGTAAAATGGAGAATGTTGTTTCAAGGATTAACGTTCGGGAAGTCACGAGTTAAATTCCCTTGCCGATTAATCTGATTGATTTATTTTCTTGGTTTCCCTCAGACATCGAAGCAAATTCTGGATTAGAATTTAAATACCAGGACCCTTTTCATAATATTCACCATTTCATGATATCATTAAATATAAATACAAAATACAAAGCATCAGAAAAACTACTTTCTTCTGTATATAGACCTACAAAAATTCTACATAACTGCTGGATCTAAATACAGTTGATATTTAGGAACGAATAAATGACAAGATTCTTGGGCTAGTTGTCAGCGTTTCTTACTGTAGTTCATGAAGTCCCAGGTTCGATTCCCGGTCAGACCATACTATTTTTTCCTTAATTCTTGAGGTTCTCCATGGTCTGGAATTTAGGTTAAGTTTAGGTCAAAGACTCTCCTGGCGCTTCATTATCATTTATCACTCGTCACTCAGCCATCCATTTACCCCAGTGTAAGAATCGGATTATAATTTCGCCCATGCCAGGAGAGAAAGTCTGAAATGTCACAAAAGACAACCTGGTAATGTATCCAATCCATAGCTACGAAAATTAAATCCAGTTTCAAGAAAACTATTATTTTTTTCTCATTCCACTATTGCAGTTTAACATGTCACACGCCACCCGGGTCTCACAGTCTCACCTGTCGGGAGAGGGATTTTAACTAAGAAACACACACTTATTTTTGACAACACAAGGATATGGAGGCCTGCACGAATGAGGGATCAGCTCTATGTCAGGGCTTCTTCCGAGACAACACAACATTCAACACACACATTCACACTATAAACATGACTAATAAGATGATCGGGGACCGCTTGGCCCCTAAGTTTCCTCTCATTTGTCTTACGGGTGACGAAAAACTCCATCAAAATAGTAAACAATCATCCAGGAAACTTACACGAGGCATTGTTAAGTAAATGCTATTCGTCTATATTTTCTGGCGACATCATAATTTAGCCCCTAACAGAAATGAGTACCAGACGACAAAGACTGCCTTCTGCAAGAGCTGACAATCGAGATGACATTTTATTCAGAAAATATGTGAACTTTAACCTCCACTTTGTGTTTTTAATAAGCATAGCTAGTTCTGCTCATTTAATTAACCGAATGTACAAATAATGAGGATACAAATATTTCCTACTTTTTTATTAAATTATAATATTTTGTACGATTTATATTGTGACGCGTGGTAGTAGGAACTGCGCGGGCCGACGAGAGAAACCTTGCATTGGTGGATTGGATTGGTGAATAGCCAATCGCGAGTCCGAGTCCACCGATATTTGTAGTCTAATGAGCTAGAGAATTTTATGAACAACTATTCCTCCATTCGAGAAACATCGGACGACGAGAGGGTTCCATGTCGAAACATCTCATTCATGGACCTGGAAATTTCCGTCTACTCGCCTATAAATATGTGGCGAGGAAGAACAGCCAGACAGTCTCACACCAGACGGCGAGAAGTTAAATTGTGCGTGCTACTGTGAGGAAGGATTGTGTGTTAGAAATGATCATCTGATAAACTTTATAGAAATAATAGTTGTGAAACAAAATCGTTATTAAAGATTTAGTGATAATTGTAAGAAGTAAATAAAGTGAAAAGAAGAATTTTATATAACAATTGTGTATTTATTTAAGCGAAAATAAGTAAAAGGAAAACCGAGTGCCATCAGTGACATCTTGGTGTTCATAGGTGGGATTACATACCCGCCGATAACGTCGGATAAGTCGGCAAAGCAGAGCACCGCATTATCGGAAGGATTGTCATCTATCGATGAGAAGTAGAACTACATCAGTAAGTAATTTAAAATAAAAATTGAAAACGTTCAAGAAATGTTTAAAGAATTATTACAACATATGCAAAAGCAAAATGAAGATACAAAAGAAGAAATAAAGAAACAAATTGAAGCATCTAACACAGAAATACAAAAACAGATCAAAACACAGATTGAATCATGTAACCAGCAAACTAGAAAGGAGCTAATAACCCAGATTAATGTACAAAATGAAGAAATGAAAAGAGAATTATTAACCCAGATCAATTCGCAAAATGATGAATGTAAAGGAGAATTACTAACCCACAATGAGATACTACATGAAAAAAAATAACAATTTAAAGGAAACTTTAATTTAGCAACACGGGAAATAAAAACAGACGTTTCTAGTGTTGAACAAAGAGTATATTAACAAGATGACAATTTACTTAAAATTGATGGAGAATTTCGTCGCATGAAAGAACATTGGGAAGAAAAACTTGATCAACGTGCAATAGAAAACGTTCATAGTGGTTCTACGATAATGACTAAAGTTCGACAACCGACTGACGTCCACAAGTCGACATGGAATTAACAGTTCCAAGTTCGACGATTCCACATCATGGGACATATTTAAACGGCAATTTAACACCATCTCAGCACACAATGGTTGGACAACGGAAGAAAGGACGACCCAATTAATCGTCTCCTTACAAGGATCTGCTGCAGAAATTCTAAGAAGTCTTCCAGGAGAATGTCGCGCCGAGGACATATTGGACGTTACGGCAATCATCACCTCTGTGCAGCCTACCGCGCCCAGCTGAAAGCCTGTGTCCAGCGCGTCGGGGAGTCACTGCACGAATACACCATGGCCATTGAACAACTAGCCCACAAGGCCCTGAGCGGACTCCCAGAAGTGTTCATCGATGTAGAGGCGGCACCCGCTTTCGTCTGCGGTCTGAAGGACCGTCAAATTAAACAACACCTGATGCTGGCGGAACATCAGGCCATTAACCCATCAGCGTGGATATTTAAACATGGCGTTCCCTTCCCAGATGCAGAAGGACGTGTTAAAACGTCAGGACCTTTAAATATCCAAATGCAGATTGCCATGTGAACTCGCGTGGTACATCTATGATTTCCAAAGCCTATAACTAGGTTGTTTTACGTGTTGGAGAACTAATTTTTCGTCACCGTGTTAAGGAAAGATCCCCCTTCATGTTACGACATAATTCATGACAGGCAAGTGGAGTGAGGTGGCTACTTGTTAGTGAAAGGAAATACTTTTTTTTCAGCCAGACCCTCTTCTGAACATATCGTTTGCCTTATTTTTGCCGAAAAAGAATAAATATCTGTAAAGTGTCTCATTGTGTGGTCTCAAACTTGTCTTTTGAAACAATTATCGTAGTCTTTGTGTAACCATGGCTCGTGCGTGTGCAGGAAACCAAGAGTTGTCAGAAGAGGAAACTTTTAAGTTTGTCAATAAAATTTTAGTTGAAATTGATAAACATAGTGATTTAGCATCTATATCAGATAGTGAGGATTGTTTCTTTGCAACTGATTACACACAATCTCCTCACGATATAAGTGATAGTGATATCAGCTGTGTTGACGAGGGAGATATTCAGACACTGACACGTGTTTTGTTGCTACAGGGCTAGGGGGAGTATCCACAGATTTTACATGGCAAAATATGGACACGTTTAATTCAAAACGAGGGACTTTCTGTGACATCAGTGGTCCACAGTTCGATGTTTCTGGGGACATTGTTTCAACATTCGAAGAAATATTCGACCACACGTTGTTGAATATGATTGTTGAAGAAACAAATAAATATGCTCAACAATCAATATCAAAATCGATGGGACCGTTCACTTTCCATTCTAGACTCAGACAATGGAAGGACACAACAATAAGTGAAATGTATGTTGTTCTGGCTATTTTCATGCTAATGGGAATTGTACAGAAACCCACAATAAGATCTTACTATTTTAAAAATCGATTGATTTTTACACCATTTTTTAGTGAGACAATTCCTTTGGAAAGGCTTGAATTGATAATGAAATTTATTCATTTCAATGATAACACAAAACAAGGGGATTTGCAAGGCCCTTCAAAACTATTCAAAATTTTTCCTATCATTGAATATTTAAATAATAAATTCCAATCTCTCTACCTTCCAAATCAAGATATTGTAATTGATGAATCACTATGTTTATGGAAGGGGCATTTATCTTTCAAACAATTCCTTCCACTTAAATCTGCCAAATTTGGTATTAAAACATATGAGTTGTGTGAGTCTAGAACTGGATATGTATGGTCATTCATTGTGTTACACTGGCCGGGGAATGGAACTTGACACTTTGTATGTGAATAAAAATACAAACAAAACAGCTGCAATAGTAATAAAATTGGCGGAGAACCTTCTGGGCCGTGGACACACTATTTGGATGGACAATTTTTTATAATTCCCCTGAACTCGCCAGATTTCTAAAATCAAAAAAACACTGACTGTGTCGGCACTCTCAGAGACAACAGAAAATTCGTTCCCTGCATTAGTAAGGGGGAAAAAATTAAAAAGGGGAGAACATTTTGCCCAACATTCCGGTGACGTTACCGTATTGGCGTGGAAAGATAAGAAACGGGTGACAATGATATCAACATACCACAGCCAAGAAATGCGTTTTTCAGACAACAAACAAGAAGAAATCCGTGGAAATGAGCCAGCTGTAGTGTGTGATTATAATATAAATATGGGTGGGGTTGACCTCAAGGATCAAATGCTTCAACCATACTTACTAGAACGAAAAAGAGGTACAAAATGGTACGTAAAATTTTTCAAAAGACTTTTAAATGTAGCGATTCACAATGCATTTATCATCTATAAATCAAAAAAAGAAAATATGAAATTGGACTCCCTTAAATTTAGACTGCTGCTTATTCAAGGACTTGTGGAGAAATATGGACCCGCTATCCCACAACCTGTACATGGCCGCCCGTCAAAAGACTGATAGGGCGTCATTTTCCCGAGAGGATTCCTGCAACGGGAAAGAAGGCAAGACCACAGAGACGGTGTGTTGTTTGTGCCAAAAATGGTAAAAGAAAATAATCGATATATTGGTGCAGTGAATGTGAGGCTGGACTGTGTGTGGATGGCTGTTTCAAGACATATCATACACGTTGGATTTATAGGCGATATGAGACTTTCCGTGAACAAAGGGTATTTATAACCAAGGGAGACTAGAAATATAATGTAACTAAATATAATTTATTCGTAATTTAATATATATCTAAAATAAGCTCTACATAACAGTGAACTACATGGTCTTTATAGGAAGCCAGATATAATGAGAACAATTAAGTCTCGTAGACTGCGATGGGCAGGACATGTGACACAAATGAAGAATGAAAGCTCTTGTAGGAAAACCAGAGGGAAAACACCCAATTGGTAGACCAAGAATGAGGTGGGAGACTAACATTAATTATGATTTGAGGGAAGTAGATTATACAGGGGATGATTGGAAAACATTGGCTGAGGATAGGGATGCATGGAGAGCTTATGTCCGTGCGGACATGAACTACGGGTTCGATAGTGCCAGTGAGTTAGTTAGTTATCTAAAATAAGTTACTGGGTGAGTAGATTTTTGAAAATACTAACGCACATGGGGACTGCGTGGACTTTAAAATGACCGCACAGAAGGGAAGAAACAGGTCACGTTTAAATACGTCAAACCGCGCTGAGGGGTTAATGGAGAACTGAATTCGGCACTGCGTCTAGAGGCGGCAGAGGAGGTCACACGCTACCTCGACAGGGAGGCGTCGCCACGAGTGAGACGACTGACTACAATCGACGCCGAAAACCGACGCTTACCACCACCCGAGCGTCGGAGGCACGGAAGACCGACCTGCTGGAATTGTCGACGAATTGATCATATGATGCGGGATTGCAGACGAAGTTCCGCGAACCAAAGATGGCCCGGTCTGAGGAAGGAACCACCGGCGCCGACGTCGTCATCATCTCCACGCTTCATAGTGAATGCGGACGAGAATGACTTACTGCAGATGGATGGATTCATGGACGGCCCTGCCGAGTACTCGTACATACGGGAGCGTCGCTGACCATCGTGTGACCTGAAGTGGCAGAAGGGTTGCCTGAGAGGACGCCGCTACGGACGTTTGAGCTACGCACCGCGTCGGGGGACAATATGCCTGTGTAGAAGGAGGTTCTCCTGGAGTTGGTCCTGGGAGGGTGCGTCGCCGGAGTTACCGAGGACGTCATCTAAGCCTGGACGCCCTGAGAATATACGACGCTACTGTGGACATCAGACAACGAGTACTCCGCTTTGGAAGTAATGAGGTCCTACTCCATGTCGAGAGCAGCGAGAGGACAAGCAAGTTCGAGATGGAGGCCAGCCTCGTCGCTACTAACGTCGTCGTCCCAGCTATTACAACATGCAGCCCCGGCGTCCGCCCCTCAAACGACATCCAGCTAAAGGAGGGGGCGAGTTGATTGAAGATGATGGAGGGGCTGGAGGTCGTGGGGGACCTCGTCATCGCTTCGTCCATCCTGACTTCAGAGGTGGGCGTGGTCAACCCCGGAGACCACGCATACAGGATGGGCAGAAGGAGATAGCAGCAAGCCCATGAGAGAGCGACCTCCGGAAGGATGACACCCACGTCCTTGTTACAGTCGTCGGATGCCTCGTAAGACTGGTTTGTCCGCCTTGCAACCGGCTGGACCAGTGGAAGACTACCGAAACTCCAGCGTCCCAGGGATGGACCGTACAGGGTGGTATGGTCATGGAGAAGAATCAACGGAGTGGTTTGCAAGATTCAGCGCCAGCACGGAAGAGGAACGGTTATGAATCACCCAGATCGACTGGCTCCATAACAAGGGAACTGATCGAGACGATCACCTCTAAGAAGGGAGCATTGTGATACGTTGTAGCAGCGTCGTTTAAACTGCGACAGCCGACGAGAGAAACCTAGCATTGGTGGATTGGATTGGTGAGTAGCCAATCGCGCGTCCGGTTCCACCGATATTTCTAGTCTAATGAGCTAGAGAGTTCTGTGAACATCTATTCCCCCATTCGAGAAACATCGGAAGACGAGAGGGTTCCATGTCGAAGCAACTCGTCCATGGACCTGGAAATTTCCGTCTACTCGCTTATAAATATGTGGTGAGGACGGAAAGTCCCCCAGTCTTGTGTTGGACGGCGAGAAGTTAACTTGTGTGTGTAACTGTGAGGAAGGATTGTGTCTGCAACTGTGTTATAAGTGATTATCTGATAAACTTTGTAAAAATAACAGTTTTAAAGCAAAATCGTTATTAAAGATTTAGTGATAATTGTAAGAAGTAAATAAAGTGAAAAGAACAATTTTATATAACAATTGTGTATTCGTTGTAGCAGCGTCGTTCAAACTGCGCGGGCTGACAAGAGAAACCTAGCATTCGTGGATTGGATTGGTGAGTAGCCAATCGGGAGTCCGGGTCCACCGATATTTCTAGTCTAATGAGCTAGAGAGTTCTATAAACATCTACTCTCCAATTCGAGAAACATCGGAAGACGAGAGGGTTCCATGTCGAAACATCTCGTTCATGGACCTGGAAATTTCCGTCCACTCGCCTATAAATATGTGGTGAGGACGCAAAGTCCCCCAGTCTTGTTTTGGACGGCGAGAAGTTAACTTGTGTGTGTAACTGTGAGGAAGGATTGTGTCTGCAACTGTGTTAGAAGTGATTATCTGATAAACTTTGTAAAAATAACAGTTTTGAAACAAAATCGTTATTAAAGATTTAGTGATAATTGTAAGAAGTAAATAAAGTGAAAAGAACAATTTTATATAACAATTGTGTATTCGTTGTAGCAGCGTCGTTCAAACTGCGCGGGCCGACAAGAGAAACCTAGCATTCGTGGATTGGATTGGTGAGTAGCCAATCGGGAGTCCGGGTCCACCGATATTTCTAGTCTAATGAGCTAGAGAGTTCTATGAACATCTATTCCCCAATTCGAGAAACATCGGAAGACGAGAGGGTTCCATGTCGAAACATCTCGTTCATGGACCTGGAAATTTCCGTCTACTCGCCTATAAATATGTGGTGAGGATGCAAAGTCCCCCAGTCTTGTGTTGGAGAAGTTAAATTGTGCGTGTAACTGTGAGGAAGGATTGTGTCTGCAACTGTGTTAGAAGTGATTGTCTGAAAAACTTTATAAAAATAATAGTTGTGAAACAAAATCGTTATTAAAGATTTAGTGATAATTGTAAGAAGTAAATAAAGTGAACAGAAGAATTTTATTTATAACATTGTGTATTTATTTAAGTGAAAATTAGTAAAAGGAAAACCCAGTGTCATCAGTGACAATATTATATTCTTGATTTTGGTTACGCTTTAAAATGGGCAAACATTATATCAATAAATTAATTAAAATTTAACTAACTAACCCACTGGAACTATCGAACACGTAGGTTAATGGCCGCGCGGATATAAGCTTCCTGTTCTTAGCTAATGAATTCTAGTCATATCCTGTATAATCTACTCCCCTCAAATCATGGTTTTCCTACCTCATTTTTGGTCTACCAACTTCCCTCTGCTTTACTACAAGAAGCTTCAATGCACATCTTTCATTGCCTATTCGTTGCACATATCCTGCCCATCACAGTCTACGAGACTTAACTGTTCTTAAATATCTAATTTCCTATAAAGACCACATAGTTCACTCTTATGTAGTCTTCACGGCTGAACTTCACTTTTACTTACGCTTGATTTTCAGTTTGTTGTTGTAAACTATAGCTCTTCTACTGTATTTAGTAACATTATTTAAGTATTTTAAAACTTTTTCAAACAAATTTTTATTAACATTATTAGACAATTTCAACTATTTCTTTAAATACGTAAATCACAATATTATAACACTGTTAGTCAGTATTGTGATTCTAACTGCTATTTTTCTCCACAGAGTATATTACTTAGTTTATGATTTTTCAATCGCTGTTTTAAGGTTCTCGCTGGTTGGATCGGCGTGATCGGGAGTGAGAAGTAAATGTACACCCATTTTTAATAAACGTTTGATAATTTTAATATCATTAAAATAATTTTTTAAACATAGATTTGGGGATGTATTGCAAAGATTCCCGTAAAATTAAATTTCACACCGACATGCTGCTGTCTTAAAAAAGCCAATAAGAATATTTTGAACATTAGTACGATATCGATAGTAATATCGAGGATGATAATCGAGATGTTGTTGCGTGGTGTGGGGGTTATCGCTGGTTCTATAAACTCTGGCGCATGCGCAATCTTCTTCCTGTAGGACAGAACAAATATTTCACGGAGGTTTAAGTGTCAGTTTTTCACCTGTCTGTTCATCTCTCTTTATTCCAAACATTTTTCTAACAACTTTACTCTCAAATACTCGTAATCTCCTTTCCTTCCTTAAAATAAGAGTTCATGCTTCACATCCATATAATATAACTGGGAGAATTGCATATATATTTTCAGTTTAAATTTTTTTGAAGGAGTAAGGCAAACAAGAAGCATAGTAGCTTGTATTTTAGAATTGAGCCTATGTTTAATTTGTTTGTGCACCTCATACCTATCTGTAATTATTGTTCTTCTGTATTTGAATGCAGCCACTTCCTCAAAATTTTCCTTATTTGTCATTAGCTGTCCATTTCCATAACACACACATATATATAACATATAGGGGCCTACGTAGTTTTATAGATGTTTACTTCCAGCCCCAATTTTTTAATGTTACTCAGTAGAGTGCCCGTGTTGGCCCTTAGTATCTTCTCGCTATCGCCCAATAATACTACATCATCAACATAAACTGACAGCTTATAAATATCACTGGGCTTTTAGATCTTCTTAATTCTCTAAAGTTTTGATGGGATGCTCTATTTTACGTAAGTACATTCTTTTAACATCCAATTCATAACATACAAAAACAAAAATAAAACAAGATACCATAGTGATATTAAAATATATATACAGTCAATATGCCCATTTCACCAATAAATGTTTAAAAATGGTCAACAAGTTTCTACAGCCAAGCTGTCATTCTCAAGACCAGATATTGACTCAAGCATAGCAGTCAATATCTGGTCTTGAGAATGACAGCTTGGCTTGTAGAAACTTGTTGACCATTTTAAACATTTATTGGTGAAATGGGCATATTGACTGTATATATATTTTAATATTGTATCACCAAGAAGATCAATTGTGTATTAAATACCATAGTGATAATTCCACCAAAAGTCATCTGGGATGCAGATTTGTCCAATTAAAATCGCAAATACTAGTAAAAGCAATGAAGGATACAGTTTTCATCAACTGCCGCTAAACAATTGTCCAGGTTCGAAGCAGACATCATGCGCATGCGCCAGCAGATAAAAGTCAATAAAATTTTAATCACGTAATGCTGTCAACATGTTTGTAGAATTTAATATAGGCTAATGTATTTTTGCCTAAAATTACCTAAACGCTAAAGTAACGCAATTTAAGCTCTCTAACCTGCAAAAGAATAAAATAGAATGAGAGAAATGCCCAAACATAGGTAGTGTAAATAGACGGCCTAAATTCTGAAATTCTGAAGTATATGCTGGCTGCATTTAAACAAAGAAGTAAAATGGATGGAAAAACAATATGGTTGCTATATCAAACGGTAATAACTGTTAAATATTGTATATGTAAACATATTTAGAAAATGTTTAAAATATTTTCAAGTGATAGTTAATTTTAATCCGTGAAAGTGAAATGAGATCAGAATGTGCAGCAGTTGTAGGAAACTTAAGCCGCGATAAAATTATTATAAGTAATGCCACGAGTGATTTCCAATTTATCCAGAGGATTTGGAAATCAAGGGTGGCATTTGTTAGGCCTACTTAACGAATAAAATTAAGCTGTTTACTTTACTCAAAAATCATTATTTAGCTATAGTTATTTTAAAATATTTTTATATTTAATGTAAGCGGCTATGTTTGAAAACAAATTAGAAATCTTTGGTTTAGCTTCTTTTGTTCATCCACTGCAACTAGAGCATAGCATAATATTATTTATTGTCAAATAGGATCGCTATATTGTAAGAATGCAGCCTAGTGGAGATAAAATGAAAAACATCAAACTGTATATTATAACCAACATTATAGGTTATTAATTATTTTTTAGGAAACAACTCCGTAAAATCAGTATCTGAAAACACAATTATTGAACACCCTATTATCAAGAATATTTAGTTCGAAGGAATCTGTTCAATATTTGCTATAATCAACTTACTTGTTCGAGAGTCAGTCACTGCAAAATAATGTTATAACCTGTCCATAATATTAAAAAGGAGGCGCTATCTTTAATATGATGAACAGAAGTAGATAAATATCGAGCTGAAACACGACTGTGATTGGTTGGAAAACAAAATTCATTGAAACGTGATTGGTCATTGACTCCCATTTGGGGCACGAGTTAAATAGTCACTAAGATACATTGTTTTATTTTTTATCCAATTCGTAGTTACAAGAACATATTTCCACCTGAATTAAAATATATTGTGTTTGAGAAACTAATTCAATTGTTTTCATTTATTTTGGAAAAAAGCTGGGAAAGTTAATATACAATTTATATTATTGTGGGGCGGTTAGATAAATGTTTTGCATAATAAAACTTCATTTACACATACGATAAATAATTTTTTTTAAAAGCTACTTAAATTTAACGACGTTATGCATCAACCGGCTATTCTCCATTACGTAAGTTTTGGGAAAAACATTTTTTAAAGTTTAAGTTAATTTTCACTATTTATTGTTTGTGCCAAACTAACAATACTGGATATTTCAAGTTATTTTCCTTCTTTGACAGTTATGCAACAACCATCTAAAATGGGGAATACCTATTTGGCGCTTAGTTTCATTATGCAAAACTTAGATTAACATTTACGGAGATCTGGTTTCATAGCCGTTTGTTCCAAAACAAAAAATCTCTGATAGGACTGGTAGCGTTTACATTTTTCTTTAATAATACGGCTGTATTAGAGCTAGGAGTGTGCGTCAGTCAGCGCAACAGATGGCATCAAGACGGTTGATGCAAAACGTCATCCAATTAATATTTGTTTAAACATTGTCCTACAAAATTGAAGGTTTGCTAAAAAATCAAGTTCTTTTTAATTGGAATAATGGTTTAAAGTGATGTATGAAGTCTATTAATTTGACTGGATGAAATAACATTGGCACGGCTTGATTCTACACTGCTTCCACTATTATTATTTTTATTATTATTATACTATCCTCGGAAAACTGAAGTTTACAAATATATATTTTGCGCCATAGTTGCGTTTGTGTCGTACTTACAGCAATGCCGACCATGATTGAAAGTTCAACTTCCTACATTTCGGGGTTGCCAACCTAAATAACTACACTGTAATATTACATATTACAAACGCACATGTGGGAAGTAAAACCACTGCCCTCTATGTATACTACATACAATTTATATACAAAAAATATCCAAATGGTAGTGTTAATACACATTACATGTAACAAATCACTGCATTTTAAATGAACTGAACTTTATTTGGAACAATATTAAAACAGTAAATACGTACCTGCCGCCATTTTATGACTGGACTGGTATCACGACCTCCTGTTGTTTCAACTAATAAACATTGCCCACACTATTGACGTTAGTCAATTATTTATAATTAACTCAAATATTCCCAACAAAGACGTTATTATTTTACTATTATTTATTATTTTGAAAACATCGCGTAAGAAAATATGTACAACGCACGTTTGTGAAGTGTTTTACAGAATCTCGGAAATTGAAAACCTCGATATCGCTCGGTTTTTAAACATTGTCCCCAGTTCTGTGAAAACCACTTCCCAACCTCGCATCGTAATGTACTATTAACTACATTTTGGATATTTATTCATCATCCACTTCAACTCACTCAATGAGGACTTGTTACCCTTGTCTCATAGAATGAGTAAAAAACTGAATAAGGCTTTATAATATTTGGATATTGTTAGGGAAATAAGTAATATCAACAAACAATAATAAAATAATAATACATTTCCTGGCACTATTGAACCCATAGGTTCATGTCGCGCGGACATAAGTAGTAGTCCTGGTCGCTCCACTGGGAAGCATAGGGCCTTGAAGAAGCTCGCCAACGCACTCTGTTGTTTGCCAATGCTTTAATTTCATTCCAACTCATACTGCCTGTTCAGCTTCATCCCTGATGGCATTACTCCATGTTGCCCTAGGTCTTCCTCTTCCCCTTTTCAATCCTTGGGAGTTCCGCCATTTTTGTGATGATATCATTCTCTCTCCTTAACCCGTTTTCATTTTCTAAATTTGCTTTCTTTACAAATTTCACTTTGATACTATCTTCTCCAAAGTTCTTTATTTGTTATAATCTCTGGCCACCATATACCGAAGATATCTCTCAGGCAACAATATACAAAGATTTGCAACGTCTTTCCAATATGTTTTTTGCCTTCCCAGTTTCACAGCCGTGTAATAAAATTTATTTCACATTTGATTTATATAATCTTAGTTTAAGTCTTAAAACTTTATACTCAAATACCGATACTTATAATATTTTCTCCTCCCTTAAAATAAGAGTCCACGTATCGCATCCATGAAATATAACTGGGAGAATAACAGTTTTATATATTTTCAGTCTAACTTTTTTTGAGAGGAGTTGGGACGACTTATGTCCCTCAAATATATAATAGCATACATTTCCAGAATTAGGCCTACGTTTAATTAATTTGTGCTTCTCATTCCTATTTGTAATTATTGATCCAAGGCATTTGAATTCAACTACTTTCTCAAAATTTCCCTCATTTGTTATTAACTGTCCATATTGTTTATCATTATATAACTTAATATATTCCTATGTGTACTGTATATTTAATTGAATTGATATTAATAATAATAATAATAATAATAATAATGATAATAATAACACTGTAATTAATCCAGAGTGCCTCTATGGAGCAGAAATATTAATTTTGAACAGAAAAAAGATATCGAAAATATAGTAAAAAAAGAATGCAAAATTATAAGACAAATTTTAGTTCCACAAGTCATAGGTGAATCATTTAGACTAAGAAGTAAAAATGAAATAAAGCCATATTAAACGAATGAACTCAAATAGGCTTACAAAACAGATAATGGAATTCTACGAGAACAGAAGTAAAGCTCCAGTGGATACTATGAAGTGGATTGATGAAGTCAAAAAGGACTTGAAATGGGCAGGAATTACTAAAGAAGATATCCCAAACAGAGATATATTTAGAATTAAGGTGAATAAGTGGCAAGTTGACCAAGAGGACAAACCGAAGGAAAAAACTGGAACAACTTGGACAGATGATAGAAAACAAGCTCATAGCAAACGAATGAAAGAAATTTGGGCTCAAAGAAAACGCCTCTAAGTACTTTGCATAGTCCTACATGGATTCATTCGCAATCAAAATAATAATAATAATAATAATAATAATAATAATGGTAATAATAATAATAATAATAAAAATAATGGTCCCTCAGGGGTCCTCATGTAGGGGATATGTGGATGGCGACCACAAGGTGCCCAAGCTGAGCAAAACATTTCTTCCACTTACTTGTGTTTTGCACTCTTTTAACTTTACTATCTAACCTCTCTTGGTTAACTCTTGTTTTTTTCGACCCCGTCGCTATTAGAGTATCCGAGGGCTAGGGAGTCTTTCCTTTATTCCATTTCTTCTTTCCTTTATTTTCTTTTCTTCTCCAGAAAAGCCTGACCAGAGGTTATAAGATGGCAGGCCCATCACTGGTCTTGCCTTCCTTCGGCCAGCAACCAATCGAAGGGACTATTATTATGCTTTCAAGTCTTATACGAGAATTTTCCGGAAGAAGCTGGAGGGAAAATTTTCTATAGGATCGTAACAGGCCTTGGCCTAATACTTGGAAGGAAGAAGAAGAAGAAGAAAATAATGGTAATAATAATAATAATGGTAATAATGGTAATAATAATAATAATAATAATAATAATGGTAATAATAATAATAATAATGGTAATAATAATAATAATAATAATGGTAATAATAATAATAATAATAATGGTAATAATAATAATAATGATAATAATAATAATAATAATAATAATAATAATAATAATAATAATAATAATAATGAAAATAACTGTATTACCATTTCTTAACACTTCCTCAGACCCGACTCTTGAAATGTAATTATTTACTTGATAAAGAGAGTATATTATTTTTATGAAACAAGCTCTAACATTCTAAGTAATTTCTGATTTGTATCAAGAGGAACACAACGCCCAACATAACTAATAATTTGATAACATATTTTTTGTTTTAACATTTTATACGAGCTCTTAATGTTAATTTATACTTCATTAATACTATCGATTGTTTGAAGAAATAATTAAAACAGAATCCTTACGGGACATGAGAGTGAATACTGCAGTTATTTATTCAGAGACGCGCGACCCGGTTCAGCAAGTTCTGTACACAAGGGAAATGTGTCATAAGAAATACTGCCCTTCTTAAAATATTCAATGCAGATAAATTAATGTTGCAGTTTTACTGTTCCCAGAGATTCGTCAATTTTTCACACACATGTCTACATATTATTAACCATATAGTGTTTTTTTTTTCACAAATGTCAGCAATTTGTCTTTACGACAATTTTGGTATTCTCTGCTGGCTGCTAGAACTGTTGCCCGCTTACAATTCGTCTCGAAACGAGTGTCTGTTATGGCCGATTATTTCCATTCCTAACAAAATCTCGATTATATTTTATAATCTACAATATTTTGTGTGCACCTTGAAAAGGCGTTCTTTAGTTCTACAGGTCGGTCCTGATTGGCTAATGATTATCATAGTCGTTTCAGGTTTCGAGTTTCGCACTTGCAATTCTGGCTTAGGTGAATAGTTTTTAGGAATACAACATTCCTAAATACATCATTGCCAAAAGGAAGACTGCCGAATGATATTTTAAATTGGAAGCCGCAGGGAACAAGACCAAGAGGAAGACCCAAAAGTCGATGGGATGATGACGTAATTGAAGATATGAGAGAGATGGGGATTTTTTATTTGAAATCTACTGCACAAGATAGGAAGAAATGGCGTAAACTAGTTGAGAAGGCCAAGACATTCCACTGGAAGTCGGAGAGCCTGACGAAGAAGAAGAAGAAGAAATGCATCATTTGAAAGAGACATGAGCCATTGATACCGTATCATAGACTTACAGCTTGTAACAGATCCCAAAACCTCGAAAAATAAAAAAATAGAGAGACAACTGTGTAAGATTCGTCAGTCTATTGACGCCTGGATTTGAATTGGACGCTAATTATCCGAGTTGTAACCTATTTTGTTTGAGTTTACTGTTTTCAATATAGAGATCTTAGCTTTCTCTTACTTTCTCGACTTCAATAAAAAACTGCATTACCAAAATCATCTATGGCTCGTCTGTGGAGATTTCAACATTTATTAGACTTTTACTTGGTCCTGGAAGCTGGTTTAACAAAATACCCTTGTTTGTTATGTGAATGGGACAGCAGAGCTAGGTCAGACCACTGGGAAAGGGATCAGTGGCCACGTAGGACTAATTTAATACCGGGCGAAAAAAATATAAGACGTGAATCTCTGATTGATCCCTCAAAAGTATTGTTGCGACCACTCGATGTAAAATTAGGTTTAGTGAACGATTTTTTAAAAACTCTAGATAAGAACAGCGAGTGTTTTAAATACCTTTACGCTACATTCCCTTCATTATCTAATGAAAATATTAAAACTGGTGCAATCGTTGGGCCACAAACTCGAAAACTGGTGATGGACAGTCAGTTCGAGATGTGAGTCGAGAAGTGAAGTATGCCTGGAATGCTTTCAGAATTTTTTTTAATCTCCTTGGAAATAAAAAAGACCCAAATTATGTTAACATAATTAAAGTGATGCTACAAAATGACAAACACATTGGTTGTAACGTGAGTGTCAAAGTTCACTTCCTTCATTCTTATCAAAATTATTTCCCTGATAATTTAGGAGATTTTAATGAGAAACAGGGTGAAATATTTCACAAGATTATAAAAAAATATGGAAATGATGTATCCAGGGAAGTGAAGTATTAACAGGATGGGTGACTATAGCTGGATGCAAAAAAGTGTCTGCTCTGAACAACATGCGAGAAGATCAAAGATGAGAAAATTTGAAATGCAATATTGAGGTAAGGTTATGAATGTGCTTATAATTATTAATTATTATTACAAGACACTATTTTAGATTATATTAAAACTCAGTAATTAAGATGGTACCGACATGTCCAGCGAAAGGAAGAGGATCGACTACCAAAATCTGTTTTGGAATGGAAACCTGAGAGAAGACAAGGCAGAGGAAGACCTAAAACCTCCTGGAGTCAGGGAATATGTTTATACTCGTATATGAAGCAGAAATATATACAACCAGGAGATTGGATGTACCGACAAAATTGGCTATTAGGAATCGGACGATGTCAAAGACATTAATCAACCGATGATCTGTCTATCTATTATCAAGTAATGTTTATTAGGGACAAATAAATTCAGGCCTAGTTTTTCATACAAAATTATTGTTGAATGTAATTTTTATTACGTTTCACAAAGGTATAATTCCATTTTTAGATATTCATGAAAATGTTGAAAACCTGACGTGATGGGTGAAAATGGATATCATTTTAAAATTTAAGAAACGAAAGTTCCGTTTAGATTCACCTATTAGTAAAATAAAGTAAGTTTTAAAATGCATAACGGTGTTATTCATGTTTGTTTTCTTGGCAATATTAAGATGAAGTGATGGTTACCACAATTGAATGTTTACATTCAGAACACAGGTTAAGTTAGGATGGGTTATGTTAGGTTCGGTTATGTTAGATTATGTTATGTTAGTTTAGGTTCGGTTAGGTTAGGTATTAGATAGGTTAGGTTAGGTTCGGTTCGCTTAAGTAACGTTTGTTATTTTTTTTGGTTGGAGTGGTCACGCCACCCTAGATTGGTTAGGTTAGGTTAGGTTAGGTACGTTAAGATTGGTTAGGTTAGGTCAGGTCAGGTGAGGTTTGGTCAGGTCAGGCCAAGTCTGTGCAGGTCAGGTTAGGTTAGATTAGATTAGTTCCGATTATGTTAGGTTTGATTCGGTTCGGTTAGATTAGTTATAGCTTACACTAGGTTAAGTTTGGCTGGTCATGCCACCTTAGCTTGGTTTGGTGAGGTTCGGTTAGGTTTGATTAGGATTTGTTTGGCTTTTTACTGTTTGATTGTGGTTTTCACGCACCCTTGTTTGATTCGGACAGTTTAGCTTAGGTTAGATGAGGTTAGGTTAGGTTAGGTTAGGTTTGGGTAGGTTAGGTTAGGTTATGTTAGTTACGATTAGGTTCGGTTCGGTGAATTTAGTTAAGTTTAGGTTATGTTGGTTCAGTTTCGGTTTGATTCGTGTGTTTAATTTAGTTTAGGTTTGGTTAGGTTAAAGTGTTGTTTAGGTTAGGTTCAATTTGGTTATGTTAGGATCGGTTAGATTAGGTTAGCTTAGGTTAGGTTCGGTTCGGTTAGATTAAGTTAGGTTAGGTTCGGTAAGGTTAGGTTATGTTTCGGTTTGGTTAGGGTGGTCACTCCACCCTTGCTTGTTTAAGATCTTTCACATATTAAAGACACAAATGTATGCTATATTTTTATATACCACAATAGGATTACAAAATCAATATGCTGATCGGATCACAAGAACCGTATACCAGAAACAAAAATCGATACAATGTAGCTACCCTCGCTGGATCTTGGTTTTCAGTATTCAAGGTCTATCATAAAATACAACATAAAACACACATAGAAAACACATGTGCCCACTTAAATTAAGTTACAGAGAGGAACCGTATAATGAATAAGAATCAATAGTTACAAATATGGATGAGATACACAAGGAAATAAAACATAGGCTCAATTCTGCAAAGGCATGTTATTATGGATTGTAGAGAATATTATCGTCCCAACTTCTCTCAAAAATCGTTAGACTGAAAATATATTGAACTGTTGTCCTCTCAGTTAATTATATGGATGTGAAACATGGACTCTTACTTTAAGAGTAGAGAAAAGATTACGAGTATTTGAGAGTAATGCTCTTAGGAATACTTTTGGACCAAATGGAGGCAAACAGGCGAATGGAGAAGACTTCAAAACACTGAGCTACATTATTGTTATAGGGAACTAGATATAATAAGAACAGTTAAGTCTGGTAGACTGCGATGGGCAGGACATGTGGCACGAACTGGAAATGAAAGAGGAAAATTGAAACTTTCAAAAAACAAGGTAGGTATACAAGGATGAGGTAGGAAAATAACATTAACCATCAATTAAGAGAAGTATATTGCACAGGGGATGATTGGAAAACATTAGCTCAGAATTTATGATTTTGATAGTGTCATTGAGTTAGTTAATTCATAAGAAATATTTGAACCCAATACAATTCCATGACGATGTTGGTGGGGGTATCTGTGTTTTTTCGAGTCCCCAGAAACCAAACTAGCAATTTTACAGTTACATAGTTATTGTTAGATCGCCCTTGCTAGGAAAATCTTGGCGAGAAACCGCACAAAGGAGGTGTTCAGAAGAAAATGTCAAATAGCATCAATGTCGAAAGGAAATTTTGAATTTCAGCGTTAGAAATGGTGGAAGAGAGATCAGCGGGTGGGAAGAACACTTTAGCCGTAAAAAAGGCGACTCTCACACGGGAGAAAAGTTTAAACAAACCAATACGTCCAAATGGTGTTATGTCATAATTAATAATCAACGACACTATTAAAACCTAAACTAATTCGTGTCGCAGTTATTAACTAGGGAAGAAAGCACCAACAACTTTACCCAGCTTGATATTATCTTACGTGCCATAAATCCAGATACGTGTCACTGGTTTCTAGTCATTTTCGAAGGAACATATATACTTACGATTTTTACGTCCTAAAAAATCCACAAACGCCGGCAGGGTTTATTACCGTGAACTTAAAACCAGAAGAGAGCATGAAAAGCTCATGTCTAGTAAGATCGATTGCAGCGCCTGAGAAGAATGAAAATTAAAAAAAGCTGTAATCGTATGCATATTACATTCTCCAAGTGATATTATCCGAAATTGTAACATAATAATCACTTTTTAAAAATAAAACCGTGCTAAGAATATTTAAACATGTGGAATCTTGTTTAATTTGATATCCAAAAACGATTTGAGAACTTTTTCCCTACGTGCAATAAGTGATTTTATAAAAAACAGATAAATTTCACAATTGTAAAAATAACTATGCGAGATTGTGAAGTGGATTTACAGAAGTGAGGAAATGATTGAAAAGCGAGCTATAGCAAGGATTTAATTTCCGAGATTCTGTAACACATTTTAAAATGTGAGTTGTACTTTCTTTTTTTTTTTTTTGCTCGATGGTGTATTCAAAATTACATAATAATAGTAAAATAATAGCATCTCTGTTGGAAATATTTGCGTTCATTACAAACAACTGACAAGTTAGCAGTCTGACCGTATATACAGTAAATGCTGAAAATAATCCAGTTAAGACTACAGCAGGCAGTGACACCAATCAGGGATAAAATGGCGGAAATAATGAATTTATTGATTAATATCGTTTGAAATAAAGCTCAGTTCATTTAAAATGATGATGTTTTTTTTTCGTATAATGTATAATCACACTACCTTTTGGATATATTTTTGTATATACATTGTACGAAGTAATCTATAAAAATGGCAGTGGTTTTAATTCCGACCCTGGGTCGGTAATTTGTGATATTACAATACAGTTATTTAGGTATTTATAGGATGGCAACACCGAAATTTAAGAAACTGAACATTTAATCATGGTCGCCATTCTTGTAAGTACGACAGAACGCATTATCGTGCAATAAATGACTAATTGTGGACTTTGTTGCTAATGTTGACGTAATAACTGTATCGTAACGTAGCAACGTCACTAAATGTGAAAATACAAAACAATTTTACAAATTAATTTTAAAATGTATTAATATTTGAAAGATTGAATTCGGATGTGTTTATTCTACCAATATATACCGTGGATATTTATTTATAGGCCTTCCTCTATCAGGTAAATGTTCAGAACCATAGTTATCATCTTTAAATGAAGGGAACAAGGAAATATCCAGGAAAGTCACTTTTCGGCCAGTAAAAAAAATGCCTTTTAAGTGAGGCGATTAGAAACAAAGGGATTAAGTGGTTTTTTTCTCTTCAAAAAAAGGGAGTGTGTGTAAAGCATTAATGTATTTTTCCAATCATCTGGGGGAAACACGCATCACGCGAAGTTATCATTTTGAATTACCTATTATTTTCTTATACAACTTCAACTTTAAAACACTGTTTTCACAATACTGCAAAACTTGTGCTTTTGCTCTTAAGCTCCTCCATTATACAACGTGCATACCTTTTTTTAAAATTGTGTCAAATTTGGAAGGCAAATTAACCCATGATTAAACAGATTCTTCTAATCTTTCCGACTCCTAAAATATAGCACTTTCCATTGAGAATGTAATACTATATTTCGACAATAAAGTGACTAACCTGGTACTACTCCTGTCCCTCAAAGGTGTATTAATATATCACGTGACACACTACATATGCATTGAAAGCTAACTTATTGAAAAATCAAAACAAATGTAATGCAAAATTGCAATAATATCTGTTTGTTTTTCATTCTTATGGATAACATTTTCCTTCATTCTGTGTTTTTAAAATAGCATCATCTTTAAAATAAACAGAACTTCATGCCGCGAGAGGCTTGCAAGACAATTGATTGATATATTGGCTGATTTCTTGTGTCATTTTATAGAGGTAGGCAAAAGTGTGTAAAGTGATCCCACTACAGGACACAGACGATAATGTAAACATTCTTAGCATATTCACTGCAGTGCCCTAAACTAGCTCGTAAGACTATCACATATAGAGATCTAAAACATATAAACAATGCAGCTCTACTTGAAGACGCTATAAAATTACCCTGGCATACTATATGGACGTTGCATTCTGTTGACGAAAAAAGTTGAAGGCATTAAATAACCTTATATTACAACTATATGACAGACAACGCTCCACTGAAAACTAAACTAGTGAAACGACACCCTGCTCCCTGGATGTCTGCTAACATTCGTGACTTGATGACTGAAAGAGACGCAGCATATCGGAAATATAGAGTCGACAAAACTGATATAAATCTTAATCACTATAAACGGTAACGTAACAAGACTACACAAACTATCAGAAACGCCAAACTTAGACATCTATACAGCCTTACTGAACCTAATAACAATAACCCAGATATCTGGAAAAATCTGTGAAAATAAATGGGTGTAGGAAGGAAAGACACACAGGTAGAAAAAACTGTACCTGTTTCTCTGAACACACTTAATAACCATTTTAAAAGCACATTCTTTAACTCCTAAAGACAAAAAAACACACACAATAAGTGAACTACTATTGATAAATCCACCAGACACGAGAACATTTCCATTTTTCCATATCTTGTACAGAAAATGGCATAAAGAAAAGCTCTCAAACGAATAAAAACAAAAGCAGAAGGCACTGACCGTATAAATATCACTCTACTTAACAAAATAATCGACGTTATACTACCTACCATAACTCATGTTTTTCAACTCCTCACTACAACTACAACCTCTATATATCCCACATTATGGAAGCAAGCAATTGTACGCCCCACTCCCAAAAGTAAAAACTCCCTTACACTCCTAAACGATTTTCGACCCATTAGTATTTTACCTACCCTTTCCAAAAAGCTTGGAAACGATTAGTCCACAAACAACTGACTGACTACCTAACTGAACACGGACCTTTTTAGATCAATACCAATCAGGCTTTAGGACAGAGGACACAATACAAATACTGCTCTACTACTAAATATATGTGAAGACATACGGCGAAGCATCTGATAATCGAAAACTTACTATTCTTCATCTTCCACTACTTGACTTTAGTAAAGCATGTTGACACGGTAGACTTGGACTTATTGTTGCTTAAACTAAAAAACCTCTCAATTTCTGACAGTTGTCACGCAATGGTTTCAACTCCTACCTTCGTGAGCGCCAGCAACATGTTGTAGGAAATTCTACATTACGCTCTTCTTGGACCTACCGTAAAGCTGGAGTTCCACAGGGCTCGGTGCTCGGCCCATTGCTTTTTTCAATCTATATAAACGACATATCTGACTCCCAAAACATTGCAAACAAATCATTTTATTTGCGGACGACATGCAGATCTACCTTCACTCAGACAAAATATTCTTTAAAATGAACGCGGTAACCAAAATTAATGAGGACCTTGTGAACTCGCTAACGGCGTGGACAGAGAATATATGGACTTCAATTAAATCCTAGAAAGACACAAGCAATCATTATGGGCCATCAGAGACTATTATCCTCAATTAACACAAAATGCAGTATTACATGTGTCACTTAATGGGGTTCAGATCCCTTATAGTGAGACAGTAAAAATCTCTAGGAGTATTTATGGATAAACATTTAATTTGGAATAAACAAATAAATAACATTTGCAAAACTATCTTCTCATAATACACCCTCATTAAATCGTATAAGAAATTTTTTTAAACCGTTTTCTCTAAGAAAAATGTTAGTAGAAACACTTGCAATTGCCCCATTTTGATTATTATGAAATACTCTTTTTACTGACCTAAATACTGTTCTTACCCAAAGACTTCAACGTGTTCACAATTCTTGCATACGTTTTTATTTGTGGTATACGTAGATTTGATCACGTTACACCATCCCTGGAACAATTTTCATGGCTTCGTCTTCAAGATCGTAGAACCATCCATTCCCTATGCCTTCTCTATAACATATTACACACATCTTTACCTTATTATTTATCACAAACACCGCTTCACTAAACTCTCTGATACACATAACTTAGATACCCGATCCCTTGAGCACAGTGTCCTTTATATCCCTCCTCATCATAACTACCTATTATTCGAAATCTTTTACAGTTTTCTCTTGCTAGAACATGGAATTCACTTCCACCCTATGTCAGAGACTGCCAAACTTACCATCTTTCAGAATAAATTGAAAATAAAATCACTAACAGAAACAACTCACTAATACTCTACTTTTTAAGAATTAATAATGCGTTTTTGCATTATTTAATAAAAATAGACTTAGGATTTGTTAATATATTTTACCTAATGCCTTGTATAAAAAGCGTAGATTAATTCATTGTAAGTTTATTACTTTCTTTGTATTTTTTTTTTTCTCTTCTTTTTATGGCATAGTAGATTCGAGCTGTTATTCCTTTTTTTTATTCATTGTATCATTAATTTAATTTTAATTGTCTTTAGTTTCATTCTATTATTAGACATTAATTTCATTATTATTCAATATGACAGATAATTAATTGTTCAATGACTATTATTGTAACTTTTTTTTGTATTCATATGTAACATATGTTTGTCCTATTTAATATGACTATTATTGTAATTTTTTTTGTATTCATGTGTAACATATGTTTGTCCTGTTTTTATATGACTATTACTGTAATTTTTTTTGTTATTCATATGTAACATATTCTTGTTCTGGTGAGTGGAAGAGAAGGCCACATGGCCTTAACTCCACCAGGCTAAATAAATCTATTCTATTCTAAACAGTATATGGTTGGTAATGGTGGTCAGGATGTCTCCTAATTCTTATAGTCGCTATTTCTTAGATGCCGCCCCAAATTCATATCGCGATCCTGGTTGGACACCGATCTTCTTACTTAATAACTCACTAGCCTCGATCGAAACCCTCCTTGATTTATGGTCTCCTTCATATATATCTTACTGGAGCTAATATCGTTCCAGTCATGCATTCACCGTATAATCTCCTGCCATCAAACCATGCATGTTATTCTTCCACACCCATTTCTCGGTCTACGAAATGGCGTTTCCCAAAGGACAACTGATCTCCTACTGCCAATATTATCCATGAGAAAATTCCTTCTCCAGAGATACTTGAAGATTCGTGGACCGGTGACAAGACATGATACATAGGGTCGTTGGATTTTTCGATTCTTATATTAATTATTATATAAAAATCTCAGCATTAATGACTCTCCTTACGTCTATTGCTTGCTTTGTTCATTAACTCCGGTTTTATGTACACATTTAGAATATCGCACTTATTGATTTTTTTTCTCCTTTAATAATCCTCTATCTTTTGCAAGCTAATACATGACACTCAGGTTACACTAAGTATACAATATGCACCTACAAAGTTAGTTATTTCGGTAGATCAACATAATTGTTCAGCTGTAGTTTAATGTAAAAGTTAACAAAACAAATTTCATAAAACAATCACGAAACCTCTTGAAAGAAGTGAGTATGTAAAGACATCAAGTTATCTGGTGGAAAGCACTCATCACCCCAAGTCCTATATTTAAAGTGTAAAGCTATAACAATTACAGAGAGCTATTGAAAAAAGTAGTAGATTACGGCTAAGCGCCTCTTTAGACAATTGGAGACTATTTATTTCCCGAGTTTTCAGTACAACGCGTGATGGAATTTTTAGTCAAGAAAATATATCTTGTACTTATTGATTTTAGAGGCTGAGTAGAAACCCAGTGACATGATCCTACGATAATGGTTGGTCATGTGGTAAAAAATCCTGACCTCATCTGGAATCGAACTCGCGACCATCCCCGGGTTATAGTATATTGCTTAGCAAATTATGCACACGATTCGGACTATTTTTTTCAGAATATATTAATGAATTGTTTCCTATTCCAGTTGGTTTTGTGATGGTCTTATTTAAAACACTAATCCATCCTCCTTTTTTTTTATTTTAACCCTAAACAATTTTGTTGCACCACAATTTGACCGCATTTTTTATTACTGGGCGGATGAAAATAAATGTAACGAGAAATAACATTAAATATGTACACAACATGTGATTTGCCCAGCTGAGTATTTAGTTATGACTCCGGTACATCATGAAGATAGCAAGAAAAACACAATATAACAAACGCCATACATACCCAATGTTAGTTAAGAAAAGAAGGAAATGTTTAATTAAAAACAATCCTAAAAATATCTACGGCCATCAGGGATTCCATGACCTTGGCGTGTAGTGGGAGTGTTTCGAGCTAAATCAGAAGTACCATGGCAGGGCTACCTTACTGGACAAATCTTGAGCGAGAAACAAAATAATAATTAATCTCGAAGAACATGTCAAACTGCATCCATACCGGAAGACAAAAATTGACTTTCCAACCCAAGCAATTACAGAAGAGAGATTAATGGGCAGGAGGAAAATGTTAGCCGTAGAGAATATATATTCTAACAAATATTACCTTAGATAAATCCTAGTCTTCCAAGTGGCAGTTTGGATGTTAGACCCCACTACAAAAAGATTCCAACATAAGAAGCCAGATTACGTATAGATCGGGTAAAACTTAGTTTAGAAGGTTAAAATGTTCATTAAGTGTTACGATATTATTTCTATTTAACGACGCTCTTACCATCAAGATCAAAGAGCACACAATCAAAATCTGAGCGAAAAAAGAATCAACATATTTTGCTCCGAGTTATATTTCTTTAAAACGTGAGGTTCTTTTACGTTTCCGTAAATATATTCACGGTACCGAAGTATTTGGTACTCTTCGACGGAACCAGTACTCCGTCATTTCATGTCCTGTAAATCCACCAGATCCCGGCGAGTTTGAACTCGTGACCCAGGAAGCCAGATGGACTGCATGGTAACCAATGGTCCTTCAAGATTGTCTACCAGTTCAAGAAGAAGAAGTACAAGAAAAAGAAGAAGGAAACAAAGACAAAGATAATATATTTGATATGTTTTGTTCGATTTTGCATAAACATTAACATACCAACTGACTACCTCACGCGCATTACCGGACCCGTAGTTTTCATGGTCGCACGACCACAAGCTCTCCATATATTCCTATTCCGAGCTAATATTTGTCCCATCATTCCCTGTATAATCTACTTCCCTCAATCAATGGTTAATGCATTATCCCCCCCCTCATTCTCAGTCTACAAACTGGGCGTTTTCCCTCTGTTTTCCTGTAAAGATTTCCCACACATATCTCTCATTCCCCATTCTTGACACTTGCCTGCTCATCGCTGTCTTCGAGACTTAACTGTTCTTATTATATCTGGCTTCCTATAAAGATCATGTAGTTCACTGGTATGAAAGTCATCTCCATTCACCTGTCTGTTTCATCTCTCTTTGCTCCAAAAAAAAACTGCTAAAGAACTTTACAACCCAATGTCAAATTAACAACATTTTAGCTTAGTGTCACATTTTTTTCATGAAGATAAGCTGTGATTTGAGAATTTGTAAACAAGGGATTCCACGAGAAAACAAAATGTAATTTGTTGTTTTACAGTTTTCAATATGGGGATTTTTTACGCTACGTATAGTTAATATATATTTGTTTCCATTAGCGTGGTTGACAACCTCACACTTTTAGGTATTTTAAGTAACACACGCCACCCGGACCTTACAGTCGCACCAGTTGTCCGGGGAGGGGTTGTTTAACACACACTTTTTTAACCACAAGCAGGACATGGTGGCCTCCACGAACGAGTGGACCAGCTCAATGTGAGGCCCCCTCCAAGACACCACAACATTAAGACGAAAC
>JASPKZ010003512.1:0-75996 GCA_030220185.1 Diploptera punctata
AAGCAGAATCGGAAATCCTTCTTCCATGCTGACTTAGATTAAATTAAATCCAACCATTCTTCGGTTTTACAATCCACATGCTTATCTTCTGCATTACCATGCTAACTTCGCCCTTTGCATGGTACACCAGAGTAGGATTCCAACACTGAATCCACTCGTAAAGAACCCAAACGCCACTTGTTGAGGCCGATCGACTGACTGCTCAAGTCCACTGAGATTGCCGAGCATATATCAGGTTCGCCAGGAGAAGGGATGTGCGCTACCAAGATGCGCAATGGAAAGGGTAAAGAAGGAAGGGGTAACCACACGGAACACAGGAAACATTGGCAGGCTTCACAAATGTTCGTAAGCGGGAAGGAGCACGAGAAGATGATAACTGAACCGCAAAAGGCACTTTCGGTTCACAATAATAAGGAATACAATGACTTAAGGTGTAGAAACATGAAAATTATAATCTAGAAAAATAAGTAAATTAAATTCTACAGAAATGATTTCTTGGAGACGTTCAGCTGGAATTTATAAAATATATAAAAAATAAACAGTCCAATTAAACAAAATATGATGAATGTTCAAACTTCAATTGTGGATTTCATAAAAAAACAAACAATTAAATTGGTGTGGTCATGCAAAAAGAGAGAAGACAGATTCTCAAGAAGAAAGAATACTAGAATGGTAGAATACTTGGTAGAAGAAGAAGAAAAAGACGGTAAAAAAAAAAAATAACGTGGATTGATGATGTTTCGAGCAGTTTGAGTAAAAAGGATTGGACAATGGAACTTCGAATGACAGTAGATTAATTGGACGCAGGAAGATGCGAAACATAATGAAAACTGCTAAATAAATTAATTAAGGAATAATGAAATTATGTGACGAATCAGATATGTTGCTAGAGTCATTATTAAATTTCGGGTTTCTGGTAAACCCCCATTTATAATGATCGAATATCGCTGATTTTTGGACAGTATCTACCTCTGCTTATTGTAATTGAATATGCCGAGTTTTGCTGTGAATCGTCCAAAATTGCGACCGCTAGAGCGATTTTTAAATTTTCGTTTCAGGTGAACTCCGACACCTAATAGTTTTAGAACATTGTATATAGCAGCTAAACACTCCCCGTACCTGAAAACACGCGTGTAAAAATTTCATGAATATCGGTTGAGCGGTTTAGAATTCTATTAATCTCAGATTCTCCAAAATGCATATATTGTTCCCTTCTGCTATTTTTATTGCTCAGACTCGGAACAATGATGCAGCACCTTCGTTGGTTCCACTAGATCCCCGCAACCACAAATTTTCAGTGCCTGTGTATTACCAACCACGTGATATTTTCGGGAAACCAGATATAGTAAGAAAACTTAAGTCTCGTAGGCTGCATTGGACAGGGAATGTGACACGAATGGAGAATGAAAGAGGGGCTTGGAAACTCCTTGTAGGAAAACCGGAATGAAAGCGCCCAGTAGATAGGCCAATAATGAGGTAGGAGAATAATATTAACTATGTTTTGAAGGAAGTAGATTAATACAGGGAATGATTGGAAAATATTAGCTCAGGATAGGGATGTTCCGCGCGGCCGTGAACCTACGGATTCGATAATGCCAGTGAATTAGTGGTTCGCCAAACCATTTTTTCCTAGCATAAGATGAGGTGAAGGGTGATATGAATTAATTAATTAATTAATGGAGATATGAAATAACACTTTGGCTAGACCAGTGTTGACCTATGGTAGTGAAACATGGACACTAAAAAAGACAACATGAAAGCAGAATAACGGCTTGAGAAATGAGATTCTTGCGCAGAACAGCAGGTTACACCAGATGGGATCGGAAAAGGAACACCGATATCTTAAAAGAATTGAAGACTACGCCAATTTTGGAATATATTGAACAGTACCAACTAAATTGGAAACACCATCTAAAAAGAATGAGTGCAAATCGGATCCCCAAAGCTATTTATAATTATATACCAAGAGGACGAAGATCACTGGGAAACGCTGGAGGGAAAATTTTCTATAGGATCGTAACAGGCCTTGACCTAATACTTGGAAAGAAGAAGAAGAAAAAAAAGAAAGAGATAGGCCAATAATGAGGTAGGAGAATAATATTAACTGTGATTTAAGGGAAGTAGATTATACAGGGAATGATTGGAAAATATTAGCTCAGGACAGGGATGTTCCGCGCGGCCATAAACCTACGGATTCGATAATGACAGTGAATTAGCGGTTCGCCAAACCATTTTTTTCCTAGCATAAGATGAGGTGAAGGGTAATATGAATGAATGAATGAATGAATGAATGAATGAATGAATGATTTAATTAATGGATATATGAAATGACATAAGGGGGGGGAGGAGGAAAGGAGAGTGTTGGTGGGATGAAATTGAGGAAACGCGAGAATCCCGAGATAAACCCGAAAAATTGCGGTTTGGATGTAATCTAAGTAACTTCCTCCTCTTTCGTGGAAAAAAGTTTGATATTGTTTCGAATTCATGTGAATTTATATTAACCATTACTGTAAAAATGTTGTATAACATTTTCAGAAATAAATAGCCACTGATTTTCTTTCAATTCAGATTGAAGAGTAAGATATCAAAATATTTTTTTATGCTTCTAAATGGAACATTCCATACTCTCTGAATTCATAACATTTACATCGATTTCTTATGTCTTTCATCAGAAATACTTACTGCGATGCAACAAAGACATTGAACAGACAACTGGAGCTACTATACATATTCAAATAAACACACACAAGTTATTGTTTAAAAACATATATTCCACGATACAGGGACTGTAAAAATGTATTTATAAAAAGTAACCATCAATATTAAAAACCAACTATCTCACTGATACTATTGAATCCGCAGGTTCATGGCTGCGCGGACATAAGCTCTCCATACATCCCTATCCTGATCTAATGTTTTCCAATCATCCCCTGTATAATCTACTTTCCTCAAATCAAGGTTAATCTCTTTTTTATTCATTGTCACCAAGTTGTCATTTCGACATTCTGCTATTCTCTCATAACTTTTTTCTAACCCACTTTTGAGGTTGGGGCGCCTGTATGACGGAGTTTCGCTGCCCCGATAATATATGACAGATGATGATGGTAATGATGCGCCGGGAGAGGCCTTAATCCCAAACTTGATGAATATGTTAATGATGATAATGATGGCCAGATGATGTTCGGGGACCGTTTGGACCTTAGTTTTCTCACATTTGTCTTACAGGTGAGAAAAAACCCCGAGGAAAACCATCACCCAGGAAACTTGTTCCAAGCAGCGATCGAACCCGGACCTGCTGCGTGACAATGCAGCACGCTTCCTTCGGGACCTCAGCGGTTATTTTCTCAATTCATTCTTGGTCTATCCAACTGGGCGCTTTCCCTCTGACTTTCCTACAAGAGATTCAATACCCCTCTTTCATTCCCCATTCGTGCCACATGTCATGCCCATCGCAGTCTACGAGACTTGACTGTTCTTATTGTTTGTGGTTTCGTATAAAGATCGTGTAGCTCACTGTTATGTAGTCTTTTTCATTCATCTGTCTGTTCATCTTTCTTTGGTCCAATATTTTTCCTAGGAACTTTATTCTCAAATATTCGTAATGTTTTCTCCTCCCTTAAAGCAAGAGTCCATGTTTCGCATGCATATAATATATCTGTAAAATAGCAGTTTTATATATTGTCAGTTTAACGTTTTTTAAGAGAAGTTGGGACGATAAGAGTCCTATAATGCATAATACGGTAGCATGCATGTCCAGAATTCAGTCTATATATATATATATATATATATATATATATATATATATATATATATATTTTTGTCCTCATTCATGTTTGTAATTATTGTTCCTAGGTATTTGAATTTAGCCACTTCTTCAAAATTCCCCTCATTAGTCATTAGCTGTCCATTTCCATTATAATATAATAAGCCTATATATCTACGTGTGATCATATGTCTAGTTTTATTGATGTTACTATTGAACAAAAATATGGCACTAACTCATTTCTATTAAATTGGTAGGCCTATATTATAAGAAAGATCACAAAATTATGTTTTGATATGTTTGAGTAACAATTTAATTTTTGGCTAAACTTTACAACTTGTGACATGACTTTTTAAATTACTTCATAAACTTCTGTCAAATTTTTATTCTTAGAATTTCATTTTTCAAAATATTTCCCACCATTTATAATGATATTTGTACATATTTTCTAACTATTATTTGAATATATTTTTTCACGATGTTGAACTACATGAAGACGTGGCAGCCATATTAATTTTAACGAATATTCTGTGTTTCAGTGCATCCAACACAGAGTCTGTACTAATTAAAATAATAAAATTAGTGTGCATTCTTTCACAGTTTAGAGTACTTACATTGCGTTAGGTTAGCGTTTAGGTTGGTCTTTCACAGGTTGGAGTACTTAAATTGCGTTAGCTTAGCAACACGAATTACTAACTCGTTGTCAACATGAGTTCAAATATTGAATATATGTTGGCTGCATCCCGTGATTCCGTAGTGTAAACCGCTTCGCGTCTGTTGGCGCATGCGCATGGTACTTAGAAAAAAATTCACTAGTTGTAAAGTATTTCCAATTTTTTGATCTCAATTTTTGGTATAGACTTAAGTTATTCTACTTAAACATTATAAATGTTATGCATCATCATCATCATCAACATAGTCCATTCATTTAGGCCATTTATTGACCTGTTTCGGCCTCAATAAAAACATCATCCAAACGTGTTTTGAGTGGACGCCCTGGTTTTCTTCTTCCTGCAGGTTGATAGCTTAACATTTGTTTGGATATCCTGTGATCTTCCATTTTATGAACATGTTGCATCCATCTTGACTCATAATCAAAAATCTTGTTTTCTTAAGGTTCCATGTGTAATTGTTCTAAAATGTCTTCGTTTTTTATGATCTAGTAGGGTGTATCCTGCAGTCCTTCGAAGATACCTCATTTCAGCAGATCTAAGTATTCGTATATCCTTCTGTATTAATGTTCATTCGCTATCATACAAAAGAGTTGGAAGAGCCAGTGTTTTATACACTTTTAGTCTTGAATGTTTTTGGACTAACCCTAAAATCCTTTTAAAAATTAGATATTTTCGCATTTACATAATTTTCTTCATATGATATATTGCTTCCTAGATATGTAAAATTACACTGGACAACATGATTTTTGTCTCATGAGTACCAATAGTTGTACTTAATGCAGTTTTTTATTGTGTTTTCAAATATGTGTTCGGAATTTCTCCATCACCCACAGTTTTTTTTATTTCAATTTCAATTAATGGATTTAAATAATTATATTTTGATAAACTTTTTTCGTCCATTTGTCCATTGTAAAATAAAACCAAATGAGCTAACTCGGGAGATTTCAGCTATGGAAAAGAGATATCAAGGCAAATGGAGTCCTAATATGTTGGCCGATTATTGTTGGACCATCAAGAGGGATGCTCCACAGGCGAAATATAGCAGAAAATCGTCATTTCTTACTTTCTAGCTGAGTCCGAATGTTCGAATATTGTGTAGTTACGAATGTAGAAAATATTAAAGTGTTTGAAATTATAAATTCCTGTCTCTCGGAAACCTTGCGTGATGGAGAAACCCCGATATCATATTTGAATTCAGGAGAAAAAATACTATCAGAATCGCATATTTTTCTTTCTGAGACAAAAAAATATTCTTTTTTGTTGCTCAGTGTTATTCACCTGCTCCAAAATGTTATTGTCAAGTGCAAGAAATTTGATCCTTGAGCATAAGTTACTTTTTGTCTTATAATTTACAATATACAGTTTACATGATGCACCTAGTGCTTCATTTTCCATTGAATTGGACAGCCAATAAGCTTTAATTATATGAGATATATCATCCTGTAATTAAAGACTGTTTTTCGGAGCGTGCAATAAGTCTAACTGTGCACCTCTCTTCTGAGAATTTGAAATGAACGATTTCCTCAATATACCAGACAGATAGCTATCTCCCAGTCTCACATATAATATAGTGCTCACACTGCTGGAAAAATGGCTTCATCATTAAGCGACTTATCGTCTTCATATCACTATTTTAATTAGTTATATTAATTTGTAAAATATTGCCTTTCGCAACTTTGAAGAGATAAGAGTGCAGAGAATTGTGACCGAAATGCAGGAACTGTGAAGTTTTGAAACGCATCAGACATAGAAAAGGTCTGTCCGGATCTTCAGAAAGCATAAACATGTAACAAGTTTTAAAATTTAATATTAACATTGAAATTTCGTTCTACGTATTTTACACAGTGAAATTCTAAAAACTGGCATTTGTTTCTCACAGATTCATTACATGTACATATATTATTGATTTATTAATATATTTTATTAAATAACAGAGTATGTAGACTCTGAAAGATTCTCCAATAACTTCTTAACCCATTTATTCTAAGTAATTCGTATTAATAATAATTAAACTAAAAGAAACTATTTTGAAGTTTTACAAAGTATTGGCAGTTCCATCTCTTATCTATGGATGTGAAACCTGGACATTAACAAAGGCAGATTGTAAACAAATAGAGGCTGCTGAAATGAAGATGTTGAGAGCAACAGCAGGATACCAAAGGACAGATAAAAAGAAAAACGAAGATATAAGAACATAACTTAATATATTTAATCTCTGTGAAAGAATAAAATATTATCAAAATGTATTCACATAGACTTTCACGGCCGGAGTTGCTTTGATGATCTTGATGAAGATTTTCGGGCTGTAGGCCGTAGTCGTGAGGCTTGTAGTTCCCCGACAGACAGTAGACAGAATTGCCAGTCTCAAGACAACCCTTGAGGATGCCAGACGCAGTCTCTGGCGAAACGTCGGGGAACTACAAACCTCACGACCACGGCCTACAGCCCGAAAATCTTCATCAAGATCATCATATTTATCAAAATGCTTATCTTCAGCATACCAAGAAGAATGTATAATTATAAACCAAAAGAGAGAAGAATGTTGGGAAGACCATTGAAGAGATGGAAGGACCAATTCTATAATGAGATCGGAAGAGGCCATTGGGCTTAATCCTTGTTGTTAATGATGATGATGAATAATTAAACTAACTCGCGACCGGAGTCGATGTATTTTTTTTAATGGAAAAATCCAAGGAGCAAGTCCTTCGGGACGGATTTTAAGCCGTGCGTCTCGAATCTGAAGACTTTCATCTCTAAGCAATAATAACATTAACAATGATTTGAGGCAAATAGATCATATGGGGATGATTGGAAAACATTTGCTCAGGGTAGTGATCTACGGGGAGCTTATGTCCATGCGGCCATGAACCTACGGGTTCGATAGAGCCAGTGATTTAGTTGGTTAGTTTATAGGATAGAGTAAAAGTTCTAAAACTAAAATTTTTAATACAATAATGAGTACAATGGCATATGGTGCAGAAACGTGATTTCATAAAAAAAGCGGTTGGTCACTTAAAAAGAATGACAAGACAGATTCCCAAGAAGAAAATTAGAATGGGTGCCAGCTGGTAGAAAGAAGTGGACGGCCGAAAATAACGTGGATTTATGGTGTTTTGAGCAGCATGAGAGAGAAAAGGATTGGATAATGGAGATTGGAATGACAGTTGTGGAAAAGAATGACAGTGGATTAATTGGGCGCAGGAATATGTGAAACACTGTAAACCTGCTACATAAATAAAATTATATAAATAAATAAAATTATATTAAATACATTATATATATATATATATATATATATATCCATCCATCCATCCATCCATAGTAATTCTGCCCGAGGGCAGGTCCTTCACTGCAATCATAACACTTTCATGCTATGCTTTGCAGCTTTACTTAGGGAATTGTAGGTGTGGTAGCTTCCCGTTGCTTTCCACACTGGTGAAGGATGATGATGATGGCCATATGATTTCGGGGACCGTTTGGGCCTTAAAGTTTTCCTGACATTTGTCTTACAGGTGAGGAAAAATCTCGATAAAAACTTCACCCGACCGGGGATCGAATCCGTGCCCGCTGCGTGACAAGACAGCACGCTACCTCGAGACCACACTGGTGGACATATATATATATATATATATATATATATATGGCATGATAAGAAAAATAAATGCCTGGACGGGATTCGAACCCGGAACTCTGAGTCTGTACCTCAGCGTGTTATCCATTACACCACCAGGCGAATCCAATTCAAACACTTATTTTTCTTATATATGTATTATATTCTCCATTATCATGCTATATTAAGCTTGCATTGTTCAATGTTAAACATTTAATTATAACATTATGTATATATATATATATATATATATATATATATATATATATACATCCATTATAATGTATCCCTGTTTGGTGTTACAATTTAAATAATATTTCACATCGCCTAGTTTGCTGTCCATTGTTTAAAAAATCTGCTGTTTTGTACAAAACAAGGACATGATAAGGATTAGTCTTGCTTGAAGCTCGTTAACGGTTTACTAACTAAAATTACATTTTAAAATAATGTAATAAAATTGATCTATATATATATATTTATAAATAGGCAAAGACAAAACAGTTAAGTACCATTTTCTTCTGTGTTTGTCAACCGATTTTTTTAAGTAGCTATTGGCGAGCTTTAGTGTCAATAAAACATTTGGAAACAGTTAGTTCTGTCGTTTTTAACTGCAAGGCAGCGTTTATGGAAAATCTCCATGGTGCAAGAGTTAAATCTCTTACAGAGAAGCATGTGATGTACAAAGGCCGTGTTCAAAGAAAATATCTGCTATTTTTAACTGCAAGGCACTAAAGTCCGGCGCCAAAACTCCCATTTAAGTTAAAGGGAAGTAATACATGTGAATGTGTTAATCACAGAGATAGACAGTGTCAGTGTCGGGGTGGCATGTGTTCAGCATGTCGGGTCTACCATCCGTTATAGCTGGTTTTCTCAACGTTGAGTCGCTACTTATTGTACCTACCCATATTCCTCATGATTCTGGATGATAATTTAGAGTACTATCATCCCATCATCAGTTACACTCTAACACACACACATATATATATATATATATATATATAATAATAATAATAATAATAATAATAATAATAATAATAATAATTATTATTATTATTATTATAAATACAACAAAAGAAACGAATAGAAAAATAAATGTCGAGAACAAAACAAAAGAGAGAATGTAATCCATTAAATGAATGTCAAAGCAAAATAATACTAATCTTAAGATATCAAAGCATCATAATCATCATCATCCACGCAAGTATTAGACCAAGTGGCCTGCTATGGTCTCAAAGACCATCCAGCGCTTTTTTGGACGTCCCAGCAACCTTTTGCCTTAGGGATAGTAAAGAAGCATAATATTTTTTTTATTTCTTTGAGGTGTGAGATGGCTTTTCAGTAGTTCTGGTAGTTTTGTATATAATGGAAAATGGGTTCTACATCCAACTCTTCTATAATTTCCTCAATTTCTTTTATGGTCACACTTTGTGTAGCCTTCTGTACGGCGCATAAATCATAAACGGAGTGAATAACATACAGTTAATCATGTAGAAAAATAAAAAAGAAAAAAACCAAAACTATTTAAGCATCTCATTTTCTGTTATTCGTCAAAGCAAAATAATATTATTTACTAATCTTAAGGCGTCAAAGCAACATAATACCAATATTCAGGTATATATATACCTGAATATATATATATATATATATATATATTTTTTGAATATATATATATTTTTTTTTTTCACCGCTGTGATCTCGAGGTAGCGTGCTGCCTTGTCACGCAGCGGGCCCGAGTTCGATCCCCGGTCCGTGCAGTTTTTCTAAATGAGGTTTTTATCGGGGTTTTTCTCACCTGTAAGACAAATGTCAGGAAAACTTTAAGGCCCAAACGGTCCCCGAAATCATATGGTCATCATCATCCTTATCATTATCATCATCCTTCACCGGTGTGGAAAGCAACGAGAAGCTACCACACCTACAATTCCCTAGTAAAACTGCAAGCATAGCATGCAAATGCTATGATTGCAGTGAAGGACCTGCCTTCGGGCAGAATTACTATACATATATATATATATATATATATATATATATATATACATACATATATGATAAAACTCCAGTACAATGTCAAATAAAAAAAAATATAATTTAAAACTTTTTTATACAATGCCATCACCTTGTCATTTCAACATTCTGGTATTCTCCACCGGCATGGCGTTATTGTAACTCACTTCTGAGGTAGGACGCCTGGAAGGCGGGGTTGCCTGCCCCGATGATATGATAGATGATGATGATGATGATGATGAAACTAACAATGTCTAATATAATATAAAGTGAGATAATAAGTGCGATGACGTGTTATTTATGGTCGAATTTCGACCAATGGCCTAACACTAGTAATAATAAAAATAAAATTACATTTAAATAAAAGAATAAAAGTGATCAAGTTACATTTTATTTTAATTAGTCCACAATAATGAGAGACCAATTCTTATGGAGATACTTCCCTTAGATTCTCTTCATTTGAATTATTAAATATAAAAATTCTCTCACTTTTATCTATTTTAAATTTCATCGAGCAGATGGAAACATATTTGCAGAACGGAAATATATATTTTTAATATCCTGATTGTATGTTGCTTAGACTCTGAAGAATGAAAGGAATGTAGACGTGGTCACTAAATGTCCGGGTTTCATGCCTAGTCAAGAGATGACAGCATCCTGCTCCATCACGTCATCGCTCAGGAATTCAACCGCACTCATTCCTGCAACAATTAACTATTCTCAAGTTCTCTGGATTCAACACACTATAAGTGTCCAACCCCACTCATTCTAATTAACCTAATATTTCCTCTGTTGATATTTGATAATAATCATCATCACGAACAAATCCGTTTTAGGCCATGTGATATGTGTCAGTAAACGTAACGAAGATATCCTTGATCTTTCCACCGATGTTTTGGTCTTCTTTAGTCCCTATGCCTAGTTGGAGTATATTGGAATGCCAATTTTGGAAGCCTATTTCTTTCCATTCTTCTCAGACGATTTTTCCGTTCTTGTTGGTATATTTCTACATCTTTATTTAAACTTGATACTCCAAGTTTTTCTCCGATAATACTGTTCTTTTGGTGATCCAGTCCATTAACTCCTAACAATGAACTTAAGAAGCGCATTTGGCTTACTCTAAGTTTATGGGGATTTCTTTTATTTAAAATCCAAATTTCACTTTCGTATTTTAGAGCAGCTTTTGATGTGATGTTATGAAATCTTAGTTTTGTATCTGTCCTCATCTGTTTATCAAAAAATGTATTTTTATTACACCATTCGTTTTACTATATTATTTAATTTTGAATCAATGTCACTTATATGTTCTGCAAATACACTTCTTAAGCATGAGAAATCAGACACTTTTTCTATCAATCTCAATTTTCACCCGATGTATGATATTTGACAAATAATTTGAAAATACCGAAAAATGCACAACATTTACGAAAATTGCTTGGCAAAACTGCCGAAAACACGACAAATTTCGTGCAGGTAGTTTCACTATTAACTAGGGAACGGATTTTAAGGTGCAAATTTTGGTCGTAAAATGGAGAAAGAAGGTTCTGAAAATACATACAAAAAGGTACAAAAAAGGTGCTGCTGAAAGGTTTAAACCAGTTACATGAACTCAATTTATATAATATGCATATCATTTTGCACAATTTTTTTCTTCTTTATAGAGTCCATAAGAGGTAATTCATAGTTCTTTAGTTTGCAATATTTACTTCGCAGAGGGAACATCGCAGAATGATGCCATCAGTTCCGATAAATTGCATTTTGAATTCTTCTGAATGTGCATGCAGAGGGAACATCGAAGAATGATGCCATCAGTTCCGATAAATTGCATTTTGAATTCTTCTGAATGTGCATACAACTTATCCTTCTTAACATTCGCCATGTTATTCTTGTGAAAATACAGTTGTAATACTAATAAAAATACGATGTTGTTCAGACTAGTAAAACACAGCCAACAAGAAGTCGGTAGATAGAAAACTGTTAAATTACTAACTGAACTTATTTTAAACTGTAAACAGCAACACTGCTGAAATATAAATTTGACTTCACAGCTGCAGATTGGCTATTGTTGCTGGGTTATAAATTACTGGTGGTTTACATAAATTACCGCTGTGGTCTCGAGGTAGCGTGCTGCTTTGTCACACAGCGGGCCGGGGTTCGATCCCCGCTCGGGACAAGTTTCTTGGGTGAGGTTTTTTTCGGGTTTTTTCCTCACCTGTAAGACAAATGTCAGGATACTTTAAGGCCCAAACGGTCCCCGAACATCATCTGGCCATCATTATCATGAATATCATATTTACCTCATTAGATTAAGTTTAGGTTTAAGATCTCTCCTGACGCATCATTACCCATCGTCATCACCCATCATATCATTGGGGCAGCGTAACCCCCCCTTCCAGGCGCCCCAACCTCAGAAGTGGGATACAATACGCCAATGCCAGGAGAGAATACCTGAAATGTCGAATGACAAACAGGTGGCACTGAGCAAAAAAAAATTAATATTTATTATTTACTAATGTTGACTTCTCACTGCAGATTGACCATTGTTTCTGAGGTATAAATTACATAAATTATATTTTAATATGTATTATATTTGTTGACTTGTGATTGAGATTTTAAAAAGCTGTTCAAGAAGCAACATTTTCATTTTTCTGTCCTATCTTTTAAAAACCCAGAGAAGAGCGAAGGAAAAGGTGCTGAAGCATAAAAAAAGAGAGGGAAAGGGGCGAAATATAGTAATCTCACGAACATGTGCAATAAAGTGTATTAATTTCGCTTCATTTCTTCCCCCTAAATACATAATTATATTGAACTATTGGTATGAAAACAGCTATATTTTTGGAAAGGTGCCACACCTCAAAATTCTTTCTCTATGTTAATCCTTGGAATCCTGTTGCCATAAAGAAAGTTGATCTATAAACTGAATCAGCAATTGTAAATGTAAATTCAAAGTATTCAAATGTTTGAACCCCCGCCCCCAAACAACCAAGATTAATAAACCTACTATACTTGCTATCGGTCTCGAGGTAGCGTGCTGCATCGTCACACAGCAAGCCCGGGTTCGATTTCCGGTTGGGACAGGTTCCTGGGTGAGGTTTTTTCGGTTTTTTTCCCTTACCTTCAAGACAAATTCCAGAAAGCCTAGGGTCCTGGTCCCCGAAAATCATCGGCTATCATCATCATTATTATCCTTATCGTTTCACCGGTGTGAAAAACAACGGGAAGCTACCACACCTATAAATTCTCTAGTAAAGCTGCAAAGCATAGCATGAAAATCTTATATTAATATTCATGATCTTGTGGCTGATAATTGTTACATATCAATCCATAGCAATTCTACCCGAGGACAGGTCTTTCACTGCAATCGTAGCATTTTCATGTTATGCTTTGCGGCTTTACTAGGGAGTTATAGGTATGGTAGCTTCCCGTTGCTTTCCACACCGGTGAAGGATGATGATGGCCGGATGATATTCGGGGACCGTTGAGCCCTAAGCTTCCTGACATTTGTCTTACAGGTGAGGAAAAACCCCGAAAATACCTCACCCAGGAGCCTGTCCCGACTGGGAATCGAACCCGGGCCCACTGCGTGACAAGACAGCACGCTACCTCGAGACCACAGCATTGGACATAGTTACATATATTATCATTAAAATCCCAATCACCGAACAAAAATTTAGAAATCATCAACGCGTTTCAATAGCAAACAGTGGCGTGCATTCAACCCCAGCTACCCCAGCACTGATGGGATTATTAGTATATTAATAATAACAAAATATCAGGAAATCAGAAAGAAAGAAGATAAATATTCAGTTGATAAGACCATCAGAATGGATGCAACATTATAAAGGTTTACTTCAAGAAAATAGAAAGGAGTTTCAACTTCAAGATAAGGATGTAGAATATAAATTTGACACTCCAGAGATAACAGAAGATGAAGTTAAAAGAGTTTTGAAAGAGGCAAAAAATGGGAGAGCACCAGGACCAGGAAATATTCAGACGGAACTCCTAAAATATGGGGGAGATATTTTAGTAATATTTTTAACAAAACTTTTTAATAAAATTGAAATTGGAGACGATATCCCAGAAGACTGGAATTTATCATATATTACTCCTATTTTTAAAAAAAAGGTGATAAAAAACTGTGTTCCAATTATAGAGGTATAAGCGTTTTACCTTCAACAGCTAGGATTTTTAGTAAAATTATAAATTTTAAACTTAAGGAGATAAAAGATAATTTAAGAGAAGAACAATGTGGATTCCGGAGTGGAAGATCATGTATTGATAATATTTTCTGTATTAGACAATTACAAGAGAAAATCCTAGCAAAAAATAATGAACTACATATGACCTTTATTGATTTAGAGATGGCATATGATAGTGTACCTCGACAATTGTTATGTTCGGCAATGAAAAATATGAATATAAGTGATAAATGGATTAATATTGTTAGGAGGATCTACAATAATACAAAAGCTAAAGTAAAAATACAGAATAATTTAACAGAGGAATTTACAGTGAATAAAGGCCTTAAGCAGGGATGCAGTTTGTCACCAATTATTTTTAACATTTATTTAGACCATGCTCTTAACTTATGGTATAAAAAATGTTCTGAAATGGGTATTCCTATAGGAGGAAAAGTACTGCATTCATTGTTGTTTGCAGATGATCAAATAATTTTTGCAGGGGATGAAGATGACATGAAATATATGATAAATAAACTAATGGGAGAATATAAAAAATGGGGGCTGAATATAAATTTACAGAAAACAGAATATATGTGCTTGGGAAAGGATGTGGATGACCTCATAATCGAAACAGGGAAAATAAAAAAATGTGAATTTTTTAAATATCTTGGGTCAATAATTACAAGTTTAGGTACCTGTGAGAGAGATGTGCAGACTAAAATTGCAATGGCAAAAAATGCAACTAAAACATTAGCTACATGGAATAATTTGGAATTAAAATTTTACAAAGGAAACTAAAATGAAAATTTATAAGAGCATAATACAGAATATTTTGTCATATGGAAGTGAAACAAGGTCTTTGACGGAAGTACAAAAAATAAAATTAGAACAGTTGAATTTGATTATTTTAGAAGAAGTCTCCAAAAAACAAGATAGGATAAAATAAGAAATGAATTCCTTTGGAGAGAAATGAATGTCACCACATCGGTTGTTAAAATGATTGAAAATCAAACGCTGAAATGGTATGGCCATGTACAAAGAATGGAAAATGAAAGATGGCCAAAAAATATGTACCAATGGTCACCCCCTGGAAGAAATAAACGTGGCAGACCAAGATGGAAATGGAAAACCTACGTCAGAACTATAATGGATGATAGGAATTTGGAAGAGTGAGATTGGAATGATAGAGATAAATGGAAACTGAAGGACGGCAAACCTATAAATGGGGGAAAGACGAAGAAGAAGAATAATAATTTCGGATTAAAATAAAATAAATGCCAAATTTCATTCAAATCAATTACACGAGAACATCATAATTCAAAATTCCCGCCGTGCCAGCAGACTATCGCATTCGGTTTTACCATCCATCCATAGTAATTCTGCCCGGGGGCATGTCTTTCACTGCAATTATAGCATTTTCATGCTATGCTTAGCAGCTTTACTAGGGAATCATATGTATGGTAAGTTCCCATTGCTTTCCACGCCGTTGAAGGATGATGATGATAATGATAAGAATGATGATGGCCGGATGATATTATCTCCATTGAGGAACACACAGAATGTTTCCTTTATGTTATCCCCACCAACACCAGCTATTTCGCTGCTGATGAATTAGCGATAACCCACTAAATGAATCTGCCTGCTATGTCCCAGCGATAACCCACACTACAGCAGCGATAACCCGCTAGACGAATCTTGTCTTTTTCCTTTGATTTTTTTATTGAACACCAGCTAGCTGAATCCAAGTATACACAAGGTCGAATGACCTTTCGACTTATCGATTCATGAAACATAACGTGACTGACTGATTTGGGAAGCGCCAGTTACACAATAACAGAATTTTTAGAAATAACATTTTTTTATTTACAATATTTAATTTATGTTTCGATAGTTATATTTTTACGAAATACAATAAATAAATAAAATTATGCGATACGTTTTGTCAGCTATAGCAGCTTTTTCGACTCGCGAACCTCTTCCACAGCCATCTGAGTTGGATGAACCACTGACTTTTAAATATACGAACTATAGTAGACCACTTTTAAATATACGAACTATAGTAGAAGAGTTTACCTCCTTAAAAGATTTACAATCTTTCACCTGATCTCAGCCATTCTACTACTTGAAACGATGATTATTTTCAACTAATCATAAAGATATTGGAACCCTGTATTTCATCTTCGGGGCCTGGGCTATAGTAGACATGCATACAATTTAATTCCAAGCAAAAGGTTTAATAACCTTACATTAACTTAACCCTTAACGGTTAAAACCCAAAGTTACTCTAGTTACAGGTTAAAAGTTATACAACGTGTAGGCCTAGTTGCAACCACAAAAGTTAAATGAAGTCTCAAATCAGTTCCAGCACAAAGTCTGTTTCTGTATTTATTTTTAAATAGGCATATTAGTACAGTCATTTGGTAGTTTTGCCTGGAAAGTTTTCCGGGAGTTTTGAAAATTTGTAATTTTATAGATTTCGATGTACTCTTTCCGAATTTCAACTTTGCCACCTCATACCTTTGCCGTTCGAGCCGCCATATTGGAAAAATTTTGCCTAAAAGCGGTTTTTTGACAATATCTCCTTTCATACTCATTTTACGATAAAAACATTTATATACAAAATTAAATTAGAGACAATGTCCTACAATTCGTGTAAGAACCTTTATTTTCCTATTATACAGTTACGTAATGTGAAATGTAAGAAAAGTATGTCTTTAAACAACTATAGATATGCATGCTTCACAACATCAGCAGATAAAAGTAAATTAAATATTGCGTCGCTACCACCAACAGAAGAAGCAGCACGGACAACCTATCACCAGGTTCAGCAGTGGTATGGCAATGAACAAAATGCAGAGCAATGGGGATGGAAAATAAACAAGTACAGGCTAATTCCTGTCACCACACTCGAGCCCCCAGCTCCGAAAAGCTTGTTAAAACTTATTTCTTCCGAATGCAAAAAGAGATGTCAGAAAGCCTGTGGGTGCACAAAGGCTGGGTTAAAGTGCTCTGTTATATGCACGAATTGTAATGGTACCTGTGATAACTCGCAAGTTCCATCACAAGATAGCGATGGAGAGGAAGAAACTGAGAGTATTTTCGATCAAAGAGGATTGCGATGGAACTGATAATCCCTTCGCGGATGATGAGGAAGAAAATTCTGTCTGTGACGTTTCGATCCCTACTAAAGAGAGTGAACTCGCAACAGCGAAGCGAAAGAGAATGCGCTAAATTTTGGAATAATGAATTACTTGGGATACCACGATAAAAATACGCGCCGCTTACTCCACCTCGAGGTGGTGTGGAAATGAGTCTTTTTGACCTAAACGCGTGTCGAACTACATTTTACGGCGCTCGTACGCCGAAACTTTTGATTTTAGGAAAATAAATGTTATTACATGAATTGTAGGAAATGGTCTCTAGTTTAATTTTGTATATAAATATTTTTATCGTAAAATGAGTCCGAAAGGAGATATTGTCAAAAAACTGTTTTTAGGCGCCATTTTTCAAATATGGCGGCGCGAGCGGCAAAGATACGAGGTGGCAAAGTTAAAATTCGGAAAGAGCACATCGAAATCTATAAAATTACAAATTTTCAAAACTTCCGGAAAAATTTCCAGGTAACCTAGTTTTTTAGAACCAAATGATTGTACTATATGAAGAAAAACTACTTTCGCGGTACTGCTCTTAGTATTGTTGGAACACAAAGAAGCTGGCAGACTAAATTTCCATTGTAGCGAAATAAAATGCATTCCTAACGTTGTTGCATAACTGTAAATCAGGCATTCGCGCTAAATATTAATTTATTGTGGAAATAATGTAATAAATTCTCGATGTTTCACTTATGTGACAAGGGAGATTTTAAGGTTAATGTAATTTGAAAATATAATAATAATAATAATAATAATAATAATAATAATAATATATATATATATATATATATATATATATATATATAATTATAATTATCATTATCGTTATCATTATCATCATCATCATCATCATCATCATCATCATCATCATTAGAGACCGGATGTTAAGGAAAATGCCTATAGTTATTTTATTATAGATATTGTAAAAGTGACTTCATATAAGTTCATACCGATGACCCTAGAGTTGTTTTCCATGAAGTCAATTTTGCCTATAAATGCCTATTTCAGCTTACAATGCCTATAAATGCCTATTTGTCATTTTTTTTCAAATTAACTTAGTATTTCAATAAAATTAATTGAAATAGACAAACTTCATGACACATATCACTGGATAGAAATCTTTAATTGACTGACAATATTATTTTTGATGTTGATAACACTGAATTCAGTCTGTAGTCCTCGTTCACAGACAGATGCTTCAAAGACAAAGTGGTGCGACAAGTGTATGTGGCATATTTTTTGTCTTCCCCCCCCCCTTTAGAACAGTTGTTTCACAATGCCTAAAGAATGGACAGCAGTAAAACAGTACAAGACAAACTGACCAATTTCGTGAAAGAATTTGGTGCGAAAATATTCTCAAGTGACGATTCAATATTGTTTTGCAAAGTGTGTAAAATTTCTGCGAATTGCGCAAAGAAGTATCATGTTTCGCAGCATGTACACACTGCAAAACATAAGTATTCTTATACATAATTGTAGGCTTTCACGGCCGGCGTCTTGATCCATATTTGGTTCGTCTTCCGGGCTTATAGGCCGTGGTCTGGTTGTCTTCTTACTCGACGTTTCGTCTACTGCTGCGGTAGACATCATCAGGAGATACTGCGTGCTTTCTGTGAACTCCTCAACAGTCGGCTGCAGACTGGATGGTCGTTGGAAACTGTCTCTCTGTTTATAGCTAAACCCCGGGTGGAGGGGAGGTTTTCTGCGCGCACCGAGTTGTGCGCTGTATTGCCGTGTGCAGAAGTCATAGGCTTCGTTGTCGTGTTATGCAGTGCTGGGATCCAAATTTTGTTTATCTTCAAGGTTTCTTCTTTTTTTGTTGAAGGAATTTTTATGTTTGTATATTTCTATGGCTTCTCTGTATAGTCTGGTGTAGTAATGTGATGTTTGTGATAATACCTGGGTATCTTCAAATCTTATAATATGTTGTTGGTTGTTCATCAAGTGTTCCGCTACGGCCGATTTTTCATTTTGTTTTAACCTGCAGTGTCTCATGTGTTCTTGTAATCGTGTGTTGATCATTCTTTTTGTTGTACCGATGTACACCTCTCCACAACTGCACGGGATACGATATATACCGGCATGACTCAAAGGATCTCTAGTGTCTTTGGCTGGGCGTAGTATATTGCTGATTTTTTGTGTTGGTTTGTAGTTGTTGCTATGTTGTATTTCTTTAATATTCGTCCAATTTTCTCTGTTGTTGTTTTGATATAAGGTAGGTAAACCTTACCATTTATCTCTTCCTTGTTTTCGTTTTCGGGCCTATATTTCTTTGGATTTATGACTCGACGAAAATCTGTTTTGTTGTATCCATTGGTAAGAAAAAGCTGCATGGAGATGATTGATTTCTTCTTGCAGATACTGTGGTTCCGAAATCCTTTTGGCTCGTTCAACCAGTGTTTTTATTATCCCGCCGTTTTTGTCTAGGATGGTGGTTAGACTGTTTGTGTAGGTATCTGTCTGTGTGAGTATTTTTCCTGTAAACCTTGTGTCCAAGTGTCATGTCTTGGTTTCGGATTACCAAAACATCCAAAAACGGTAGACTGTTGTCATGTTCCTTTTCCAGGGTGAATTGGATGCTGGGACAAATCCCATTTATGTGCTTCTTGAAGTTATCTAGTTCCTCCTCACCGTGTTCCCAAATGACGAAGGTGTCATCCACATATCTTAGCCAAACAGTGGGTCTTAAGGTAGCATTCTCCAAAGCCTGTTTTTCAAATTTTTCCATGTAGAAATTTGCTATTACGGGACTTAATGGACTTCCCATGGCCACGCCGTCTATTTGTTCGTAGAATATACCTCTCCATTGAAAATAAGATTCTGTGAGACATATGTTGTAGAGCGCTGTTATGTCTGGAGGAAAGAGTTCTTGTAAGTATGTCATAGTTTCTCCGATAGGTACCTTAGTGAATAATGCAACCACATCGAAGCTTAGTATTATGTCATTCGGCTTTGAGTTTCATAGTGTCTATTTTTTCAATGAAGTGTATGGAGTCTCTTACAAAAGTATCAGTTTTAACCAATATATGGTTTCAGCAGTGAGGCGAGATACTTGGCAAGTTCATATGTAGGTGAACCAATGGCCGAAACAATAGGTCTGAGTGGTGTTCCTTCCTTGTGTATCTTAGGTAATCCATACAATCTAGGGGGCAATGCTTCTGATTTGCACAATCTATGTTTAATGTCTTCATCCAGTGAGGAAATCTTGATGAGTTTATTAGTTTTACGTAGAACCCTTGCTGTGGGATCATTTTTAAGAATCTTGTATGTCCCTGGATCTAAAAGCTGCTGTATTTTCTGGTTGTATTGCTCGGTTTCCATGATGACGGTAGCATTTCCTTTATCTGCAGGGAAGCCCGGGCAAAGCGGTTATGCTAAGGAAGATATGCCCTTCTGGAAAGACTTCGCTCGCAAGAAACATTTATTTTTTTGGAAGTTACTAAATCAAGTGTTGTGCATATTTATTTAATATTACAACCTAATTGATAGCATATAAGAACAGGAAATAAGTAATTATATAAAATATTGTAATAATTTCACTTTGCCCGGGTACCCGGGCAAAGTGAAAACTCTACCAGGGCAAAGTGAAATGTTTTGTATTCATTATAATTTCTCTAATAAATTTGAAAAAAATATGTTTATTTAATAACAAATGCAAAATATATATAAATACACTAAAACTATATTACATTTATAAATTTTATATAGAGAAATTGATTATTTTAATCAATATTTAAATTATGGACAAATCACTCTTGGCAATCGTCACAATAATAAGAACCATGACCATGATATCCAGTGCATGCTTCATGGGCCCAGTTCTTACACTGAAGACATTGTATCCAGTCTTCTGAAGGAGGATCAATATAACCTTCTCCGCATACCAAACAGTCATATTGGATTTTTCTTTTTGGAATTTTCCCTCGATTTTCACATGTCTTGTTCTTCCCTGATTTTTTTTCTAATCTTTCTCGCTGTATTTTTTTTACTGGTGTTGAAGTTAAAATTTCGGATTGCTGACACTTCCTTTTCCTACGAATCCTCTGGCTTGCATCGGCTTTCGGAAAAGGTCGTATTTCATATGGGCTGATACTTTTGGATGTCCCAGGAACTGGAGAGATGGCTCTTGAAGTTTCATTAATTGCATTTTCCTGTACAATTTCCTGGGGGTTATTTTGATCCTCCTTCGAATTAATTGTATTTGTATGGTTTCCCCTTGCCTCATCACAAAGAGTGGCTGCAACGAAATCTTCGTCTCCAAAAACATCAGGGTTGTAAGGCCAGATTCCTGCTTTCTCAAAGCCTTTTACTGCATTGTGAGCTGAAGCAGCTTTCAGATACGCTGGTGCAAAAATCTTTACCATGTCTCCTTGATTAACAAACCGATGCGCATGTCTTTTTTGAAAACTGTTCAGCTCTTGCTCAAAAAAGGTCTTGATTGGGCCATAGACAGTGACGTCTAATGGCTGCATTTTGTGTGTTGTATGTGGAGCAAAAGATACAAACACTACATGGTTCTGAGTGGCATATTCTAGTGCAGGCAGATATTTGTGTGATTCGTGGTTATCCAAAAGGAGCAACACTTTTCTCTCTGCGGTTGGGCGAACGTTCTGTACAAAAAAATTTTAACCAAATTAAAAATGTTGGTCCGTTTATCCAACCGTTGTCGGTGCATGCTCCTTGAGATCCAGGAGGTGCTCCATCCAATAGTGTATCCTGCATTCTCTTCCTCGAAAATACGAAGAAGGGAGGGATGTAGGATCCTACTGCGCTGCAACAACAAACCACCGTTGTTAGTTGGCCGCGTTCTGTGCTGCAGATTACTCCAACTTGTCGTTTTCCACGAATAGAAAGAACTTTAGGGGGTTTGTTTGTAGATGAATGCACTCCAGTTTCATCCATGTTATAAATATGACTTGCGTCAAAGTTATATTTGTCCATCACCTCCTTTAGTAAGGAGTAAAATCTCCCAACTTGGGCTCTGTTGAATCCCTTTGCCCTAGCTATGGATGTTGGTTCTGGCGTGCGTAACGAGACATCAGGATGCCTCTTTCGAAAGCCTGATAACCAGTCTTCTCCAGCTTTACCATCTTTAAAGGGATGTGGAATGGCATTAGCTTCGGCAAATTCATAAGCTAATTTGAGGAAATCTCCTCTGCTCAAACCGTAGAACATGCTGTCCATAGATTTCAGATATTCCATAAGTTCGATTTCTTTCTCTTTCGAAAAAACTGGCTGAAAACGCCCTAATTTTTTTTGCGCAGATCCCTTCTTCATATGCCGGTATAGCGTCGAAAATGGGACGTTGTACCTTTTTGATGCAGATTTTAAACTCAATCCCTTGGATTTCACTTCTTCCATGGCTCTCCTCATATCATCTTCTGACCAACTACCTTGATTGGTTTTTCGTTTGTAGGAGTACACCATCTAAAAATATATTCATAAACTAATTAGGTCTACCGTGCATTTATGTAATTTTTATGTTATAGCAATATATATCTAGACACGACCTTATCTATTCTATTGTTTTTTGCCATAGGGTAGATCTTACACTGCAATCATAGCATTTTATGCAATGCTTTGCAGCTTTACTAGGGGATTATAGGTGTGGTAGCTTCCCGTTGCTTTCCACACCGGTGATGATGATGATGATGATGATGATGATGATGGGCAGATGATATTTGTGGACTGTTTGGGCCTCAACGCGTCTTGACATTTGTCTTATAGGTGAGAAAAACCCGAAAAAAAGCCTCACCCAGGAAGCTTGTCCTGACTGGGAATCGAACCCGGACCCACTGTTAGACAAGGTAGCAAGCTACCTTGAAACCACAGCTGTGGACGACACGATTATATTCAATTAATTAATTGTTTTTACTCGCTCTCATAAAATTCTTAACGCTATAAGATTAAGAAATATTTCCAGTTTTAAAAAATTGTGTCACAGACTCACCCGGGTAAAGCGAATAACTTATCCGCTTTGCCCTATTCACTTTGCCCGCCCACGCCAACTCCTCAATAATGATCAAAGTTAACAAAGGAAAATATGTACTTTTTTACACTAAATATATGATCGTGTAGCTAAATATATAAGAAATGTGTTCTACTATTTAAATAAAAATTAATCATAAACATCTTGGTTAAAAATCATAATTACTCACCTCAAATTCTTTTAACAAAGCAGGAGCAAACACTTGACTTGTTTATACACTCTCAGAAATCTGTTATACAACTGACAGAAACCTGTTTCCTCATTCCACTGTAGCTTACTCGAAATGCTAAGAGGGTAGTTGGATGCCATCTATGATACATTTTGAGAATTAATATATATTCACTTTACCCGGGCTATTCGCTTTGCCCGGTCTTCCCCTACTCGTATATAGAAGTCCCGGCCACGCGTTGCTGTGGTTAAGGTATACGTTAAATTATGTTGTAGTAAACTAAGTGAGAAATCTAAATCAGAAAGTTTTTGTTTTACACAATTTTTTAGTTCTGGTACGTTAACTACACCCGGTATAAATATGGGTGGTGGTTTATGTAGAAGTGGTTTTGTTGATTGAGATGAATTTATGTTGTCTGCATTCTCAGTATCATCCATAAGTGTATCATAAGAATTATATACATTTATTGATGGAATATTTTGAGGAGGCTTGCTGATTTCATTATACTTTCGTTTTTTTCTACGAACTTGTTGGCAGTTTGGATTCTCATCATCATCACGAAGTCTCTGTATAGTAATATCATCTTGTGATATATTATAGTCATCTTGTTTTTCATTTAATTGAGGTATGGAGATTGTTTCTGTAATATTAGGCATATTATTATAACTAACAGACTTACTTACAGTTTCTGTTATTCCGTTTCTTAGAACCTTCATATGTTTTTAAATTGACATTCTTCTTAATTGTAAGATTTGTCACATAGGCCTATACCAGTTTGGCGGAAATTCACTTGAATATCTTATCATTCATGGTCTCTAGAACTGATTAGCCATATTGTTAAATGTTCCTTCTCGGTCCAGTTAAATTTAAACTAAGTTGCTGTATTTCAGCCAGATTTACTTAAAACTAATACTTACACACGAAATTAATTTTATTATAAATATTTTGAAAATAAAATAAACACAAACACACTTAAATTATGAAATAATCAATATTTGTAATTCAATTGAAATTCGCGGTTGCAACAAAAAGCCCAGCCACCTGGTTAAATAATAAACCCAATTACCTTACACGGCCATCTGTTAGAATCGTATGGAAAACGCACGATAATTATAACTCTTTGTTAAATAATAAAACCAATAAAATAATGCGACTATAAATTTAGTTATAAACTTCCCTAAGTCTCAAGTTGGATCAAACTGCACACAGTGTGCTAAATTTTATTAAAATCGGTTCAGTAGTTTAGGATTCCATCGCGGACAAACAACGTGACACGTAATTTTTATATATTAAGATTATTGTTAACATTAACATAATCCTCTTTTTGTTTAACTAAGAAAAAGAGTGCGCTGACCGGATTAGGCCCCTTGTCATTGTTCATGATTTTTGTATGTTTTTATAAATTTTCTAACTTTCGAGAACGTCAAGGAATTGAAAATTAGAGACACAAAAATATAAACATAAATTCAATTGTATATGGGCTGGACATGTGGCACGAATTGGGAATGAAATAGGGGCATGGAAGTTTATTGTAGGAAAACCAGAGGGTAAGCGCCCAACTGGTAGACGACGAATGAGGTGGGAGAATAACATTACCCATTTCCACCAGAATAACATTAGCCATGATTTGAGGGAAGTAGATTATACTGGGGTTGATTGGAAACATTAGCTCAGAATAAGAATGTATGGAAAGCTTATGATCGCGGCAATGAATTTACGGATTCGATAGTGCCACTGAGTTATTGTAGTTAGTTATAGAGATGAAATTTAAGTTTTTATATTATACAGGTTGTCCACCACCGTGGTCTCGAGGTAGCGTGCTGCCTTGTCACGTAGCGAACCTGAGTTCCATCCCCGGTCGGGTCAAGTTTCCTGGGTGAGCTTTTTTTTTGGGGGGTTTTTCCTCACCTGTAAGATAAATGCCAGGAACATTTAAGGCCCAAACTGTTCCCAAACATCATCTGGCCATCATTATCATCAATATCATTTTCGCCTAATTAGTTTAAGTTTAATTTAAGGCCTCTCCTGGCGCATCGTTACCACCATCATCAACTCACATATCATGGGGGCAACATAACCCCGCCTTCCAGGCGCCCTAACCTCAGAAGTGGGTTACAAGTACGCCATGCCAGAAGAGTACACCAGGAATATCGAACGATGACCTGGGGCATTTGCAAAACAAAATTATTATTATTATTATTATTATTATTATTATACAGATTTTAAACTATTAGATCTATTTTATCTTTTACAATACATTATTAGTTATGTATGCAACAAGGGAAGTAATGTACTTACCTCCCGAATTGCGTATATAGTTTAGTTCATTCCTATACTAATAATTTTGTTTAATTTTTATATTTTGTGTGAATTTATATCTTGGTTTGAAGAGTTGTACAGTATTGTTTGATAGCAAGGGAATGTTGATAAAACAACTGCAATTGTTTATTGTTGTCTGAATTAGTTGCAGACATTTTAAATGTTTCAGACTGCATATTAATTACTGATAATAATTAATTGTGATGCAGAGGAAGCGGTGAATGCTGCGGTTAATTTTCTGTTACCAGGAGAGTCGAAAAATAGACATGAAAAAGTATAGGCCTACAGAATATTTAAGAACTGGTGTAAATTAAAACACATTTTTACATTATTAAGTCAATTACTTTTCTTCCCTAGGGAAGTGATTTGAGCAATTACATGACATCGTCAATGGATACCAAGGCCTCTCTGGTAAATTCAACTTACTTCCCTAAAACATAATGATAATTAGGCCATTATTAGTATAGGAATGAACAAAATGTTTAATCTTGTAAATTATTTTATGACACTGGAAGGATCTATTGGGCTCTGATGTTTAGGCGTACAAAAAATCAATAATCATTATTTTTATTCTTCAATTTACATATCTATAGTACTGAGTCCGTTAAAAATCATAGAAATTTAAAGTAAATTAGCGTAATAAAAATATAAACCCATGGTACGCCTGTTTCACAGAGCCAAGAACTATTGAAGTGGTTGTTGTCACTGCAGCTTCCATCCATTATTCTTATACTTTCTCCAAATTACTGGAAGCGCTGAAGTTATAGAAACAGTTATTGATTATGGTGTTGTCAACAAATTACAGAAAATAATGCGTAAAGAAAGAAAATGTATTGCTTTTCTAATTTACAGGAAAGTTGAAACACATTGCAAGTCAATAGAGCATTTGTCTTGTGTGAGAAAAGGCAGAAAAGCAATTTTTACTTGTCTTGACCTGTCTGTATAGTGACTTTGTGACAAGAGACACGCAGCAAAACTTCGTGCTTTTTTTATGTCCAAACTCATTCCTAGGAGTCATGGTACATTTTTCACTCGTAATTTGTAAAAAGAAAAAACATGTATAAATATTATTATTTAGTTATTTATTTTGCTGGTGTGAAAACTATTTATCCTATCTTAACACATTTCTCTCCGGTCATCCATATTTACTAATAATTTAATTTGGATTTCTTAATTGCCCAGATATTTTCTAGTGCCCTACAGCTATATATCTTGGGTATGTGGTGGCCAGAGATTATAACAAATAAAGAACTTTGGAGAAGAACGAATCAAAATGAAATTTGTAAAGAAATTAAATTTAGAAAATGAAAATGGGCTGGCCATGGTGTTAGGAGAGAGAATGATAATATCACAAAATGGGATTTGATTGGAATTCCCAATGATGAGAAGGTGAAGAGGAAGACCTAGGGCAACATGGAGTAATACCATCAGGGATGAAGCTGAACAGGCGGGGATGAGTTGGAATGAAATATAGGCGTTGACAAACAACGGAATGCGTTGGCGAGAATTTATCAAGGTCCTATGCTTCCCAGTGGAGTGACCCCAGGACTACTACTACTACTACTACTACTACTACTGCTACTGCTACTGCTGCTGCTGCTGCTGCTGATGCTGCTGCCGCTGCTGCCGCTGCTGCTCTCGCCGCCGCGCCGCCGTGAAGGATGATATGATGATGATAATGATAAGATTGATAATGATGATGGCCGGATGATTTTCGGGGACCGTTGGGCCGTAAGCTTTTGATATTTGTCTTACAGGTGAGGAAAAATCCCGAAAGAAACTTCACCCAGGAGCCTATCCCGACCAGGAATCGAACCCGATCCCGCTGCGTGACAAGGCAGCACGCTACCTCCAGACCACAGCGGTGGACATATATATAATTATAAATAATTTATGTTATGCTTAATTTCTTACAGGTCTACAACAGATCAGATTTTTAGTATAAGACAGATTTTAGAAAAGAAATGGGAATATAATGGCACTGTACATCAACTATATGTAGACTTCAAAAAAGCATATGATTCAATTAAGAGGGAGAAGTTATATATTATCCTGCTGGAGTTCGGAATTCCTAAAAAGTTAGTTAGACTTATACAAATGTGTCTAAATGGCACAAAGACTAGGGTGCGTGTAGGCAAACAGTTTTCAGACACTTTTGAAATCCAGAATGGGTTGAAGCAAGGAGATGCACTATCTCCTCTACTATTTAATTTTGTACTAGAGCATGCCATTAAATCTTTAGAGAATGAGGAAGGCTTACAACTGAATGGTATTAATAAGCTGTTAGTTTATGCTGATGATGTAGTACTACTGGCCGATAGCGAGGAGATAGAAATTAGGACTGGAAGTAAATATCAATAAAACTAAATATATGGTCACACGTACAAATACATTATATAATAGAAATGGACAGCTAATGACAAATGAGGGAAATTTTGAGGAAGTGGCTTAATTCAAATACCTAGGAACAATAATTACAAATAGGAATGAGATGCACAAAGAAATTAAACATAAGCTCAATTCTGGAAATGCGTGCTATTATGCATTGCAGAGACTGTTGATGTCCCAACTCCTTTCAAGAAACGTTAAACTGGAAATATATAAAACTGTTATTCTACCAGTTATATTATATGGGTGCGAAACAAGGACTGTTACTTTAAGGGAGGAAAGGAGATTACGAGTATTCGAGAATAAGGCACTTAGGAAAATTTTTGGACCAAAGAGAGATGAACAGACAGGTGAATGGAGAAGACTACATAACAATGAACTACATGGTCTTTATAGAAAGCCAGATATAATAAGAACAGTTAAGTCTCGCAGGACATGTTGCACGTATGGGGAATGAAAGACTTGCATGGAAGCTTCTTGTAGGAAAGCCAGAAGGAAAACGCCCAGTTGGTAGACCAAGAATGAGGTGGGAGAATAACATTAACTATGATTTGAGGGAAGTAGATTATATGGAGAATGATTGGAAAGTATTAGATCAGGATAAGGATGTATGGAGAGCTTATGTCCGCGCGGCCATGAACCTACGGGTTCGATAGTGCCCGTGAGTAAGTAAGTAAGTATGCTTAATTTCTTTCTGTACCTCATTCCTCCCACATGGCGCAATAACCCTAGAATGCGTTTTCTTGTTATTATTGTTCCTAGATATTTGAATTCCATCACATTTCAAAATGTTCATCGTTTGTGTTCATTCTAAAACATAGTATGAAATTTCAAATGTTAAAACTGTAATTATAAGACTGTAATTCCATATAAAAATATACAAATAAATTAATTGTAAGTCGGAGCTATATAAACTAACATCATTTGAAAGGAAAAACTTGCAAATTGTTTTAAAACCTCATCATCAAAGTCAGCTGTTGCAATAGACTTATAAAATATGTGCAGAATTTACTTTAAAAAGTGTTCCTTTTTTGTAAAATTGGTGCACTTAGGTTAAATATACCTGCAGCTTGTTTCTTGTGCTAAGTAGTTTCCAGGGTAATTAATAGAGTTGCGAAACTAATTACATGACAGAAGTACATGCATTTGTTAATTAAAATGACAATTCTACGTGCATGTGTTATTTAATTGTACGCAATAAACTTGTAATGGTAAATTAGAACATTTTATCCAATAGTGGCGGCTCTCCTTAAGTTCACTTTGATATCTAATTAAAATTTTTAATCCTCTACAAATTCCAAATTTTGCATTCACGGTATTATTGAACTAACTTACTGGCACTAGGTTCATAGCCGCGTGACATACTCTCCATACATCCCTTTCCTGAGCTAATGTTTTCTAATCATCCCCTGTATAATCTACTTCCCTCAAATCATGGTTAATGTTATTCTCCCACCTCATGCTTGGTCTATCAACGTTTCCCTCTGGTTTTCCTACAAGAAGCTTCCAAGTTCCTTTTTAATTTCCCTTAGCCGCGTGACATACTCTCCATACATCCCTTTCCTGAGCTAATGTTTTCCAATCATCCCCTGTATAATATATTACCCTCAAATCATGGATAATGTTATTCTCCCACCTCATACTTGGTCTATCAACGTGGCGGTTCCCCTCTGGTTTTCCTACGAGAAGCTTCCAAGCTCCTTTTTAATTCCCCATTCGTGCCAAAAGTCCTGCCATCAAGTCTGCGAGTATTAACTCTTCTTAGTATATCTGATTTCCGATAAGGATCAGTTAAGTCTTGTAGATTGTGGTGGGCAGGGCATATGGCACTAATGGGGAATGAAAGAGGGACAGTGGAAGCTTCTTGTAGGAAGGAAATGGTGGAAAAACATCCAGCTGATACAGTAAGAAGAAGGTGGGAGAATAACATTAACCATGATGATTTAAGGGTAGTATATAATCTATATAGGGGCTGATTGGAAAACAGGCTAGGATAGGGATGTGTGGAAAGCTTATGTCCGTGTGGCCATATACCCACGGGTTCGATAGTGCTAGTGAGTGAATAAGAAACATTGTAATTATACAAAATATGAATGTTCAAACTTCAATTGTGGATTCCAGAAAAAAAAACAAAATACACTGCTCAAAACAATTAGAGGAACACTTGTAATAAATTGAATAAGTAATTGTTTTTTAAAGCTGTGATGCTGAAAGTTGGACAATATGTAAATTGAATTATTAATTTTATCATTGGATACAAATTTTAAAGATCCATGGCCTAAATACAGAGAAATTACCTCAAATAACAAATATAGAGATTTTTTTTTATTTTGGAAGGCACTGGCCGCTTCAAATTGGTAAGCTTCCTGATGTTGCTATAGTGACGAATGTTGATTATTGCCTTGTTTATTGAAGTCTCTGACAAAATGAGGCATTTAAATGAGTTTGAAGTGTATCATGCTCTACATCTTTTACGACAAGGTCAATCTCTGCGACAAGTGGCTAGAGAGCTTGGGGTTTCTCCTTCCGTGGTGTCCAGGTTACGCAACAGGCACAGAGAGACAGGTCAGTATTGTAGAAGACGTGGCCAGGGCCGTAAATTTAAAACAAGCCCCCAGGATGACAGATACGTTGTTCTTTCTGCTCTTCGACAGCGTGCAAAAACTGCAAAAGACCTGCAGAATGACCATCATATGGCTTCCGGAATCCGGGTTTCAAACCAAACCATAAGGAACAGATTAAGGAAAGAGAATATTCGTCCAAAAAGGCCCGTCAAAAAACCACGCTTAACATATGGGCATAAGGCAGCAAGACGTACGTATGCTGAAAACCATGGTGATTGGAACCAGAGCCAGTGGGAGTCTGTGCTCTTCTCGGACGAATCCAGGTATCGTCTTACACGTTTTGATGGTCGATTGAGGGTGTGGGAACGGCCAAGAGAAATATTTTCTGCAGAGGCTGTACAGGAAATTGATAGATTCGGAGGAGGTTCCATAATGGTGTGGGCCAGAGTTATGTACAACAATCGTACGGACATTGTACTTGTTCCCCAGCGACTGAATGCTGCCCGGTATATCGAGCACGTTCTGGAAGAGCATGTAGTACCTGCTGCCATTGGAGTAGGCCCTGGATTTCTGTTTATGAAGGATAATGCCAGGGCACATTCTGCGGCTGTCACCAGGGATTTCCTGAGGAGGAATGAAATTGAGGTAATGGAGTGGCCAGCGGTCAGCCCAGACCTCAACCCTATTGAACACTTGTGGGATCTTCTAGACAGGAAGGTCAGGAACCGACATCAAGCTCCACAAACTCTGCAGCAACTTGGAGATGCTCTGAAGGAGGAATGGGAGAATACCCCGCAAGAGGAAATCCAGAATCTTATTGGGAGCATGCCACGAAGGTGCCAAAGTGTCATCGACTGTCGCGGAGGCCATACACGATACTAACTCTATATAACGAGTGTTTAACTTTGAAAAATAAGCACAAGATTCAATTGCTTACATAGCGGAATTATTTGAAAAGTTAATTGTCAGCGTTATTCATTTGTTTTTACTGACAAAGCAATAAATAAATAACCACAAATAATGTACTTTATTAATTTCATGTTTGTACCTTTATCCAATGAAAAAATATTTGCATATTTCATAGTGTTCCTCTAATTGTTTTGAGCAGTGTAGTATCTTCTAATATATAAAAATGAATGTTCGTTTGTGTGTTTGTTCGTTCTTACTTTATGCGCGGCCATACCGTTGATCCGATTGTGATGTGGCTTTTTGCAAAATATTCAGGAGATTCCCAGGATGAACATAGGCTATAAGAGAGTTGTGATACTCAACTCCTACGCCCTTAAAAATCGCCCTTTTTAGTGGAAAACGTGAAAAAAGTAGCTCTTTGGACGCTTAAATGGCTTACGCTGTCTAAACCATAACAAATACATAAGATTAATGTACACAGAATTGAATATGTCAAAACGTTCTACAAAAAAGTCCGCGACAGCATATGTTTATCTCTTACGGATAACTCACAATAACCATTTTTGTCTTTCATTGATGCCAAGAAGATCGAGACAACTATAATGTAGATTCCTGTGCAAGCATATCAGGATATGGCGGGTATTCTTTTACGGATAACTCACAATAACGAATTTTGTCTTTTAGCTCGTTTATGCCAAGAAAATCGAGATAAGTAGATTCCCAGGCAACACCGGGTAATCAGCATGGGGAATCTTAAAATAATTACGATATACATTTTTAATTAATTATCTTTCATTTTACTTATTCAACTAATCATAAGAAGTACATTAATTTTAGTCTTTCAGCTCATTTTTGCCAAGAAGATCGGGAAGAGTGGATTCCAGGACAACGCTGGGTAAACAGCACAAGGTATTTAAAAGTAATTACGATATAAATTTTTCTCTCAACTTATTTAACTGAACATAAAACACATTAATTTTCGTATTTTAGCCCAATTATGTCAAGAAGATTCGCGGACAACGCCGGGTAATCCGCTCAGGATATCTAAAAAATATAAATTTATAATTATTTTTCCTCATACTTATTCAACTAAACATAAAAGCACATTAATTTTCATTTATTTAGGCGTAGAAGCGCAAGCCGGGTATTAGCTAGTAGTAATATAAAAAGAATGACAGAAGACTGATTCCCAAGAAGAATACTAGAATGGATGCTACTTCTTAGACGAAGAAGAAGGACGGCCAAAAATAACATTGATTGATGGTGTTTTAAGGAGCATGAAGGAAAAAAGGATTAGACGACGGAGATCGGAATGACAGGGAGATGTGTAGAAGAATGGCAGTACATTATTTGGGCGCAGGAAGATGTCAAACATTGTGAAACCTGCTAAATAAATAAATACATTTATATACATGCTTATGACTGTTCCAGTAGCGGAGAAATAATTGAGAACTGCGCAATATCAGGGGGCCTGGGGAGGTGCACAGGCCTTTATTAGTTACACGGAGAACCACAATGTTTGGAAACCAATGATGACTCGTTTTGTTTCAAGTATTTATGATGAACGAGGAAAAAAAGTAATGCATTGAGAAAATATCGCTATTTTGTTTCACCTACTTGTTTGCTTGTCCTATGTTACGTATGTTGATATTCTTACTTTAATAGAAACATGGAGTAAAAATATGGTGGAGTGTCTGTTGACTTGACTTTGTCCACTAATGCGGATGATTAATATCATGCTTTATGTATCCAAACGTGAAATCATTTCCATAATTGTATATGATCTCGCTCCACACTGCGAGCTGAATGTGAAAATTTGGCCGTGACCCACAGAAACGGTGAATGAAAAAATGGAAAGTGTATATGTAAACCAACTGCCACTTTCCATTTCAATTGAACCACTTTCATTTTTATCCAGTTTAATAAGTCAGTGACCTAACCTTCAAAAATTTGAAAAACCGTTGTAAGTGGAGGTTTACCTAAAATCCGAAATAAAAAATTGACTAGCAACCGCCATGTTTGAATATATAACATGTGTATCATTTATTAAACCCTTCTTTTTTTTAACTTATTTAACTCATCATCATCACCCAGCATCATGGCAACTGTCATTGTCTTCCGAAAACCAAACGCCATTCCTCTCTGTCCATCCTCTGACAATCATTGCCGCTTGCAATCCCTCTATCCAGATTTTCTTTGGTCTTCCTTTCTTTCCATTGGGATCCATTCCATAATGAGTTTAGGCAATCTTTTCTCTGGCATTCTTTTTACATGGCTATACCACTGTAATATTTTATTTTCTATAATGTTTATGAAACACACAGATAAAGTGTTGGAACAGATTTCACACTTACAGTATTCGGACTGCGATATAACTTATGAAGAAGAACAAGATATAAATAAGAAAATGAAATTTCAACATATTTGTGGAACAATGAGACGAACACTGAGGAACAAAGTATGAAAGGATACGCAGCTAAGATTTTACTCAACGATGGCACTACCAGTGGCGATGAATGGAAGTGAGGCCTGGGTCCTGAAGGAAAAAGAAAAAAGTAACATTCAGGCAGCGAAAATGAGATTCCTACGGACTGTAAAAGGTTGTACAAGATGATAACATATTAGAAACGAGAATATTATAGAGGAACTAAAAGTACAACCACTGCTTCAACAAATAGAAGAACACAGGAACAATTGGATAGAACATCTGCAAAGAATTACAGAGGATAGGATACCAAAGATGACACTGTTGTATAATCCTGGAGGACGAAGATCGGTAGGAAGATCAAGAAAGCGCTGGGCTGAACAGATGTGAGATCGGAACAGGCAAATACCTAATCCGTGAACGATGATGATGATGTTCATGATGTCTGGCTTCTCTTGCACACCCATGATTTTCTGTATTTCGTATTCTATCCATTCTAGATTTTCCACCTGATCTTCTTAAAACATCCATTTCTGTACTTAAAATTCGTTTCATTCCCTGGTAGAATTTACCAAACTTCAGCACAACGTGTAAAAGTACTGTGAACTATGGTTTGATATATTTTTAATTTTCTATTTTATTTATTTATTTTTTTTGCTCCGCCCAACAGAGTTTAAATCATTTATTGCTTGTTTTGTATGTGCGATTCTATGTTTAATTTCCACTGTGTTATCGCCTGAATGGTCTAATTTTGTGCCTAAATAAGTGCATTCCATGCATACTAGGTTTTAGCTCTTCTCCATTGTTGAAACTTTAACTTATTTAACTAAAAAAAATGATTTAGGCGTAGCAGCGCACCCTGAGTATTCGCTAGTTTTAAGCAAAACTCGAGCTCAGTCTTGTATTGTTATATTTCATATTAAAAGGTTCGATCCCTTGTCGGGACTGGTTTCTTGGGTGAGTTTTTTTCGGTATTTTTTCTCACCTGTAAGATAAAGATCAGGGAACTTGAAGACCAGAATAGTCCCCGAACATCATATGTCCCTCATAATCATCATTATTCATATTCGCCTTAGATTAAGTTTAGGATTAAGGACTCTCCTGGCGCCCACTATCATCATCGCCTATCATATCATCGGGGCAGCTAACGCTGCCTTACAGGCGCCCCTACATCAAAAGCATGCTACAATTACACATATGCCAAGAGAGAACATCAGAAATGTCGAAATGACATTCTGGGACATTAACTAACTGGTTCTATGGAACCCGTAAGTTCATGGCCTCGCGGACATAAGCTCTCCATACATCCCTATCCTGAGCTATTGTTTTCCAATCATCTCCTGTGTAATCTACTTCTCTCAAATCATAGTTAATGTTATTCTCCATCTCATTCTTAGTCTACCAACTGTGCGTTTCCCTCTGGTTTTCCTACAAGAAGCGTCCATGCATATATTTCATACCCCATACGTGCCACATGTCCTGCCCATCGCAATATACAAGACTAAACTGTTCTTATTATATCTGGCTTCCTATACATACCATGTAGCTATTATGTAGTTTTCTCTATTCACTTGTCTGTTCATCTCTTTTTGGCCCAAAATTTTTCCTATGAACTTTATTCTCAAATACCTCCCTTAAAGTAAGAGTCCATGTTTCCCATATAATGTAACTGGGAGAATAACTGTTTTATATATTTTCAGTTTAACGTTTTTTGAAATGAGTTGGGATAAGAGTCCCTGTAATGCATAATTGCATGCATTTCCATAATTCAGCCTATGCTTAATTTCTTTGTACCTCTCATACCTATTTTTAATTATTGTTCCTACAGTATATACTTGAAATCAGCCACTTCTTCAAAATGTCCTTCATTTGTCATTAGTTGTCCATTTCCATTATATAACGCATTTCTATGTGTGAACATATGTTTAGTTTTATTGATGTTTACTTCCAGTTCCAATTTCTTAGTATTACTCAATAGAGTGTGCGTGTTGAGCCTTAGTATCTCCTCGTTATCGCTCAATATTACATTATCAGCATAAACTAACAGCCTATTAATAACATTGAGTTGTAGGCCTTCTTCATTCTCCAAAGATTTGATGACATGCTCTAATACAAAATTAAATAATAGAGGAGATAGTGCATATCCTTGCTTTAACTCATTGTGAATTTCAAAAGTATGCGAAAACTGTTTGCCTACACGCACCCTACTCTCTGTGCCATTTAAACACATTCGTATAAGTCTAACTAACTTTTTAGGAATTCCGAACTCCTGAAGGATAATATATAACTTCTCCCTTTTAACTGAATCGTATGCCTTTTTGAAGTCTGCATATAGTTGTTGTACACTGTCATTATATTCCCATTTCTTTTGTAAAATCTGTCTAATACTAAAAATCTGATCTGTTGTAGACCTGTTTCTTCTAGATCCACATTGATGATATCCTAGAATGTCATCAATATAGGGAGTAAGTCAGCTTACTAATATATTTGTTAGAATTTTGTCGAAGTTGAGAGTAATGAGATGTCCCTGTAGTTGTTTGCAATCAGTTTCATCTCCTCTTTTTATAGATTTGTACGATAATCGATTCTTTCCATTCATTTGGAAAAGCTTCTTTTTTCCCAAATCATACAAAGTAACCGACGTATCTTGTCTATCAATTTTCCTCCCTGATTATATCAATTCAGCTGGGATCCCATTTGAACCTGATGCTTTATACATTTCCAGTTTTTCTAATCCTGGTGAATTGAATAAAAAAAATAGTTTATATTAAAACATAACTTGTGGGTTTTCATAAGGTTTTATCATTCAATGGGAAATACAGAACAAATCCACTCTTAACACGGAAATAACGCCATGTCACATTTTGTTTTCTTTTCCTCTTTTAATCAATAAGGAAAAAATGTGGTCACCCACGGAGTTAGTTTGAAGTGTTGTGCTAACTTATCGTGCACTGTTTGATTACGTTAATAAATGAACATTCACTTGATAAGTAGATATAATTTATGGCATGGGGATTTGAACGGTTTAATATTGCAGTTGAAATTAAATCATTGATTGACTAACTTTTCTGACAGCCAGACACTAGCCAGTATATATACAATATTCATAAATTGCGTTCTTTTAACATGACTTGTATCCTTACTCTATACTGGTGTTAATGGGCCGACAAATTTTGCATATTTGTCTCTTATTTCTGGATTGAAAATCTATTATTCATCATTATCATAACTAATTCAATGGCACTATCGAACCCGTAGGTTCATGGCCACGCGAGCATGAGCTCTCCACACATCCCTAAGAATTTAAATTATGTTATAAAAATAATTAATCAATATTAATATCCTTATACCCATATGAATTATTAAAAATATTATTATTAATCCATACTTACTTGTAAACATATATATATATCCTGAGGTAATGTTTTTAATCTACATCCTTCAAATCATGATTAATATTATTCTCCTACCTCATTCTAGATCTACTAACTAGACGTTTTCCCTCTAGTTTTCCTACAAGAAGCTTCCATGTCCGTCTTTCTTTTCCCATTCGTTCCACATGTCCTGCCCCTTGCAGTTCATGAGACTTAACTGTTCTTATTACATCTGGTTTCTTAAACAAAAGAGCTACCAGCTCTCCGTAAGGAAATACGCTATAAACCGGAAAGTCCACGGTTCGAGTCCCGTTAGGGTCAGGATTTTTAAACTGACCCAAACATTCTTGTGGCACCATGGCCCTAGGGTCGACTCAGCCTCTAACGGAAATGAATGTCAGGTGATTGTTCTGGGGGTCAAAACGGCCGTCATGCAAGACTGACAACCCGGCTGACATTAAGTGCCGATTATCTAGAAAAAGTGGGAGCTTTAACCTCCTACTACCCTAATGGTCTCCAATGGCCTGTAGTGGGATCACTTTGTCTTCATATATAATATTTTTTTCAAGCCTTGACGATCTCGACCGTGCGCTTCCATCGTCTTCTGTTTTCTGCTTACTATTCCAATACTAACCAACTCACTGGCGCTATCGAACCCATATGTTCATGACCACGCGGATATAAGGTCACAAAAAAAAGCGCATTATGTGGCAATGAAAAGCATATCCGTGTCAATATTTAATAAACCTATAATTTCAGAAACCAGGCGTTGCGATTATTTTCAGGGCAGAAGTAAGTTTAAAATAAAAAAAATTAAGCTGCTTTCAGTGTACAGTACACGTGATGTAAAATATATAAGATTTTTTAGAATATCTGCAGTATCTTTTTTTTAAGTTTAGATGAATTTGGACTTTCAAGAACATAGGTCTACTACATAGATATAAATATAGATCTGTATACTTAATTTAAAAAAAAGTGTTTATTTATATTACCGTTAAATTATTTTAATATACTGTGTATATTAGGTCCACTTCTGTGGTCTCAGGGTAGCGTTGCTCTTTCGTATTTAGCGGGCCCGGGTTCGATCCCTGCCGGGACAAGTTTCTTTTCGGGTTTTTCCTCACCTGTAAGACAAATGTCACGAAACTTTAAGTCCCCGAACATACGTAGTCTGGCCATTATAATCATAATTATATTCGCCATGTTTAGAATTAATGTGTGTGTGTGTGTGTGACTGATGTGTTTCGTCTTAATGTCGAGTTGTCTCGGCGGAGGCTCCGACATTGAGCTGATCTCACATTCATGAAAGTCTCCTCTCCTTGTGTGGTGATAAATGTTTGTATGTGATCCATAATTAAAATCCCTCTCCCGACAGATCGTGTCACTGTAAGACTCGGGTGGCAGGTGGCACGTAAAAGTACCTATAAAATGAGAAGTTAAAGTGCGTTAATGGAATGGATGGAATATATATATATATATATATATATATATATATATATATATAGGAACTTCGGGTAATTTGGACCCCTGTTTTGAATTTGTTTTTTTCTTTTAATTAAGGGATTTGAATTTGTTTAATTACAGTGATTATCATTAGCGTTGTAACTATGAACTAGCGTTGTTATTTTATTCAAATTTGGATTGAACCTCATAATTTATAAACTCTTCTACATTACAAGAGAGGCCAATTTTAACTTCCATATTCGGAATCCACCGTAGCTTTTAGTTTATTTTTAAGTTTATTTACTTTATTAATTTATACCGACAGGCACAGATTAATCAGAAAATATTTATAACTGATCATAATTAAAAAAGCGTTGATATTGATTTAATGTTTTGAAAAATTGTTGATTATAACATTCACACGTTATTCAACTGCAGAAAGCGACGGTCTTTGGGTTTAGTAAAATTACAAGTGTATTAAATAAGATTAATTAAGTGAATGGTTTTTACAGATAGCATCCTCATTGATAAATATACGTTTTCGTGTAAAGAGGACCCAGAGGGTCCACATTAACCGAATTCCTTTGTTATGTTTAATTATTTTATACAGCTACCATGTCACATAATATCAAATCAAACCCGTCAGTATATTAAAACAGCATCTACATAATATAATATATTTAGGAGTTTTTTCAACATCTGTAATATTCAATAGCAGAAATTAAGAATTGATTCTTAACTTGAAAAACTTTTAAGGTGGTAATTTCATAAATATCACAAATAGGCCCTTCTACGCAACAAAGAATAAAAGAAACTGGCCTTGAATCCGTCAAAGTTGATGAGGGGAAGAAGTTAAAATACAGGACTCAAAAAAATTAGAGGAACACATGTTTAAACCAAAACACGAGAATGAATATTGAAACAATTTAATGTTTGATCTTTTGTAATTATAAATTTAAGATTTATGTATAATTAGAATAGACATTCAAACAATATTTTCTTGTACACTATTAGCAATACGAACAAGTTATCATTTGTAACAGAAAACAAACTGGAAATTTGAGATTTACAATTTTTGGAATCAATGTTTCCATGGTTATTTCAACACTCAATACTTAGTGTGTCCTCCGTGAGCCTGAATGACCGCATTACACCTAAGAGGCATGCTTCGCAGAAGCCTTCTTATAGAAACTTGTGAGATTCTCTCCCATTCCTCGGTGAGTGCATGTGAAAGTTCTTCAAGGTTCTGAGGTACAGCAGGACGCTTACGAACAAGTTTTTCCAACTTATCCCACATATGCTCGATCGGATTAAGGTCCGGACTGCATGCAGGCCAGTCCATCACCCGAATTTGGCAAGACATCTCTGGTAGCCTGTGCTGTATGACATCTAGCATTATCTTGCATTAGAGGAAAATTTGGGTCCATACAATAAGCAAAGGGTACAACATGTTGGAGGATAATGACATTAATATAAATATCAGCATTCATGCGCTATGGGATAACGACAAGCTCTGTCCGAGCTTCAATTGTAATCCCAGCCCAAACCATAACCGAACCACCTCCAAATCTGTCACGTTCAATAATTGTGGCTGGATCAAAACGTTCGCCAGGACGTCTCCATACACGTGTACGACCATCAGAACCTGTTAGACGAAATCTTGATTCGTCCGTGAATAAAACACGCTTCCATTGGCGAAGCTGCCAGTTGACATGATTCTGAGCAAATCGCAACCGGGCTTCTTTGTGCTGACGTGTTAAACGAGGGGCTTTAAAGGGGATTCTAGACATCAACCTTGCATTTCTCAGTCTATTTCTTAGAGTCTTATCAGAAATTACCGTCCCAGTTGCTGTGCGTAAATGATTTTGTAGATCTTTGGCTGTAGAATTTCTTCTGCGCAAAGCTGGAAAGTCAAGAAATCTATCCTGTACGTCTGTAGTCTTCTTCTTATGACCTTGCCCGGGTCTCCTCTTGTATCCATGTGTGTCTCTCTATATCGCCTCCACAGCCTATGGATGACGGAAGGGCTGAAATGAAGAATCCTACAGACATGGCGAATGGAAAGACCATCTTCAATCAATGCAACTGCTCGTGCAACTGATGTTTCATTCAGATGTCTCATTGCTCTGTATTATCTTCAGAGAACAAAAAAAAACAATTCCCTACCACAGATTATTCTTCAAACCTGTTTTTTAAAAAATAAATCAATATGAACTCATTTTGGTTTCAGCAACTTTTGGAATTTCACTAACATATTCAGAGAATATCTTGGCTGCAATCTTTCCTACGACACATGTAAAGACATAGACATAAAATTGGTCAAATTTTTAAAAAAACTTATAGGAACAATAAAAATAACTCTATTCCGAAAAGTATGCCCAGATACAATTCTAAATTTTTATAAAACAATGGCTCTTCCAACTCTACTTTATGGTTCTAAAACCTGGACTCTTACTTCAGGTAAATTAAATAGGATAGTAACTGCAAAAATGAAGTTATTAAGACCTTTAACGGGTTATACGCTTTATGACCACATTGCTTAATGAAGATATCCGCAAAGCTCTCAACACACCAGCAGTAACTGAAACCATTCAAAAATATCAAAATAATTGGCATGAACGCCTTCTTAGAATGCCAAACAATAGACTACCTATGCAGCTATTGAACTACAGATCTATAGGGCGAAGACACCCAGGAAGACCTAAGAAGAGATGGAGGGATCAATTTCTATCCTGAAACGGAACAGCCAATGCCTGCAATTGATGATGATGATTCAGAGAAAAAATTAATAAAACTCAGATCTTCAATCTGATTTTAAACAATACTTGAACTCAAAAATTAAAATGTTACAATATTTATGTTGTGGCTTTGGTTTAAACATGTGTTACTTTAATTTTTTTTGAGTAGTGTATTTTCTGTTCGAGGCCAGCATCAATTAAAGAAGATATTAACAGGGTCCACTCAACAGAAGGGTTCACATTACCCGAACTTCCCAATATATATAAACCCAGGGTCGGTTCGTGGAATGAGATGAGATGAAGCACCCTATAGAGGTCTGTGAATGTGACAAGGGTGCCGACCGACCACGCCTAACGCACCATCACGGAGTCAGATGAACGAAATGAGACGAAATGGATTAGATGAGTATGGAGAAATGGTGGAATGAAATTATGGTAGGGGAAAACGGGAGAAACCCCCGAGAATAAACCTAACCAAGTTCCGTTTCGTCCATCATGGAATATATCATGTTTTTTTCAATGTTGTTTAGAGTGTATTTGGTGCAGTTTCCACAAACTATAAGAGAAAAGCTGGCGTCGCGACGTAGTACACTTGCATGTGCGTCGCTTGTCTGTTCCCATGGCAACTAGTCTGCAGGAAGGTCATGGTGTTCCCTATTGCCCTCATCATACGTATTAAATGCATTCTTCCACCTTGTCTGTCAACTTCCTTCTAGTCTAGTGAATTTGTGTTCTGACTGATAGCAAAGTTAACTTACTTTGGTCTACGTATAATTTCATAAGAAGAAATGCTATCTCAGAAATTATCTTATGGGCACCACCAAAAGGGATTTCTGATTAGGATGACAATCTCATTTATGGAACTAAATCATGTTTGCAGTATCACTTGTGCCGGTTCGCTGAGGGTAGAATATGATCACTCAGGGATGTTTATATTATACACTTATTATTTCAGTTTATTGGATGATTTTGTATGTGCAATTGCAGACTTACAGTGTTTTATCTTTACTAACTCGGAGTGGAGTTGATGAATTATTTCCGCCCACCTGTTTTTAATATCACCTTCGCGAACGGTTACTGAAGAACTAGACTATTGCAGAACGTAGGAGCGTGAGAGAGTGTTTTCACACGCGTCCTCGCCTTATAAGGACGATGACTCCTCCCATAAAGTCGCCATCCCCACTCCGAGTGTATATGTTTTTCATTATAGCTTAGAGGGGTATGTACCATTCGTTTGGGTTTCTATGTTGGTAATAGACTCGTGTGCACGTTTGTGCGCCTTCCATTTATTACTATTAATGGTACGTTTTAGTACTTACGAGTCTATTACTTCTTGCCACACACTGTAGAGTTTTTCATGTATGTGAAATATTATTGCTCTTATGGTAAGGCTGTTGCCACTTGACGCCGCAGACTGAGTGACAGAGATGGAAATATATCTCCGTCTTCTCATCCTTGCATAAGTACAGCAGCAACATAATTTTATGTCGCAGTTATATTCACTAGGGGTGTAAGAGGTAGTGATGTGCATTCTATAACCTCTCCTACCTAATTCTCAACCTCACCTACACGTGGTACACCCTGCTTTTAACTAACGAGGTAATGGGGACCGAGTCACGGCGGTATAACCGTTCCATCAAATATGGAGGAAATTCCATATTTTGAACGCCTGACTAGAGGCTATAAGGTAGCAGCCCTACCACTAGTCTTGCTCTGTGGATGGCTGATAACCAACCCAGGGGCCTTCCTACTACTCGAAGAAACTTAAGCAAAGACTTCCAAAATTGGCATTCCAATATACCCCAACTGGACATAGGGACCAAGGAAGACCAAAACATCGGTGGAAAGATCAAGACCATCTTCGCTACATGGCCACATGGCCTAAAACGAATTTGTTCATGATGATGATGATTATATTCACTAAAAATAAATAAATATCCTCAACTCGTGTTCAACTCAGTGTCGGGTCGAGGAATGAGATGAGATGAAGCCCCTATATTTATAGAGGTCTGTGAACGACAAGGGTACCGGCCGACTTCTCCTGACGCACCGTCAGAGGGGCGGATGAATGAAATGAAATGAAATGGATTAGTATAGAGAAATGGTGGAATGAAATTTGTGGCAGTGGAAAACGAGAGAAACCCCGAGAAAAACTTGCCCAAGCTCCGTTTCGTCCATCACGAAACCCACATGGAGTGACCTAGACTCGATCTCGGGACCTGAACGGTGAGACCGCTTGCGCCACGGAGTCGCCTAATTGCCGTGACCACTACTACTAAATCTAATTCGTGATCATTCTAATGTGGTTATTAAAGAACAATTAACATTTGGAATTTTATAGATTGTGATTACAGAAACGCCAGTAGCTTCAGAACATTCTAAACTACAAGTGATATATTAGTTGCGTCTCTTTTTTGACTATGGCTATACGTGTCAAAACAAGTTTCATTGAAAGGGTACAATGGCATCTCTTCTAGCACTGTTCCAATAATTGAATTCAACCCCCTAATTTTATTAAATAATTGTGTGTTATCTCTTTCCATATTGATATATTTTTTTTTATAAATCGGGCACCCATTTTCTTGCAAATTATACGTGAAACTATTTAACTTAATTATTTATTTCAAATGAATTAACTAATAAATTAGGGTGTCCATAATACGTTTAATGTAAAAGGGGGCATGTACAAAAAATTAAAGGAAAAAAACTGGGACATTTTAAAAAAAGGTGGGACATTAACAAAATATAAAATGAAGTTTAAAAAATTGTATGAAACAAATTATACAAATTACACATACAAAAGTTATGACTATTTTTTTATTGTCCATTAAAATTACTTATTCAGCTACAGAAAACAAAAACCACTAAAGTTATTTTTTATTATTGATTTCGTACATCTCAATGATGGATAAATCATATTTGAAGAGAAAAATTATACGCTCAGACCGGGACTTGAACCCGGGACCCTTGGTTCTCTAGACCAAGTGCTCTACCAACTGAGCTACCTGAGCAAGTACCGATCTAAACGCAAGTCTTTCACTATATACATTGTAATTCCCATCCACCAAATGCTGTGAAGCCATGCTTCTATCTTGCAAATGGCGGCTCCTTTATTAAGAAGACATATTTGGGAATTATTTCCCAAATATGTCTTCTTAATAAAGGAGCCGCCATTTTCAAGATAGAAGCATGGCTTCACAGCATTTGGTGGATGGGAATTACAATGTATATAGTGAAAGATTTGCGTTTAGATCGGTACTTGCTCAGGTAGCTCAGTTGGTAGAGCACTTGGTCTAGAGAACCAAGGGTCCCGGGTTCAAGTCCCGGTCTGAGCGTATAATTTTTCTCTTCAAACACTAAAGTTATTGTTTATTAACGTTTAGAAATATTTATTTTTCGCTGCAAGGGGTATAAAAATCCACTAACTAAATCTCTTTCATCCAAGTTAAAATTGTATTTTTCCACTGCCGACGTACCAGAATCAGCAGGAAATCTCCGACATTGGCTCCACTGACCATGGACTGACAATTTGAAAAATGTACCAGTTACCAATATATGAGAGTAAAAACAAAGATTGTAGACCAAACAGTGCATCGTGGTCATACAACTGGCGCTTTCTAACGTTCATATTTATAATCACAGAATAAAGAACAAAACGAAAGACGCCATTCATAAACATTCATAAATACATTTACAAAGCATCATCCCAAAAGCGGGACATTTGAGCGTCCCCAAGAAAACTTTTGGGTCAGCGGGTCATTAAAAAAAACAGGACGTCCCGGGAAAAACGGGACAAATGGACACCCTATAATAAATCAGTCTCACATAAAAGGACGCGTTTAATAGAAAGAATTTCTCCATAAGAGCAATACTATATTCTAGATGTGAAACCCCCTATAGTAGAAATGTCCGAAGAGCAAAGAAGTGATAGGAAATAATCTTTCTTTGATAATTAGAGCTAGTTTTGTAATAAAATATAAGCTACGAGTATATACAGATAGTATACAGGGTGGATCGCTCGAATGGACCTAATTTCAATTGCTTGTTACTGGCAAACGGTTGAAGATAGAAACTTAAAACAACGTTCATATTACAGAAAAACTCACCAAGTTTTGATATCCAGATCACCACATCTCTATATGAGCCCCAGCAGTCACTGTGACGATATCAAAGCGATGAACAATTTCTTGCCAAGTACGTTGGAGTATGTCTTCTGGAATGTTCTCAATAGCCTCTATGATGCGCTCACGAAGATCACGAAGGTCTTTGACTGGGGTGGTGTAAACTTTATCTTTGACATAGCCCCAGAGAAAGAAATCCAGTGGTGTTAAATCGGGAGATCTCGGGGGCCACGCGATTGGTCCTCCCCTACCAATCCAACGGCCAGGGAAAATGTTGTCCAAAGTCGTACGAACTTCATTGGACCAGTGGGGAGGAGCACCATCTTGCTGGAAAACGATGTTAGGCTGCAGTTGTTCAATTTGTGGAAAGAAGAACTGCTCCAGCATGTCAAGATATGTGGTACCACGAACAGTTTTCTCGGCGAAGAAAAACGGTCCAATGACCTTATTATTGTGACAAACTGCACCAAACATTCATCTTCGGACTATCACGAACATGCTCTTGAATAGCGTGAGGATTCTCCGATCCCCAGATCCGCACATTATGCCGGTTTACCTTGCCTGACAAATGGAAAGTGGCTTCGTCCGAGAAGAAATCTTGGTCATGAAGTCAGGATCAGCGCCGAGACGGTCCAGCATCGTATTGGCGAATTCCACTCGTTTCGGCATGTCATTCGGCTCCAGACGTTGCACTAACTGCACTTTATATGCGTGCAGTTTGAGGCGTTTGTGGACAATCCGTTGTAATGTCGATTTTGGTATTTGAAGTTCCCGCGAAGCTCTTCTTAATGACTCCGGGGGCTTCGCTCAAATGCGGCTTGAACATTTGCTACCATTTCATCGGATGCTCTGCGACCACCACCATGCTTCTTCAACACAGATCCTGTAGCTAATAATGTATCACGCCACTTCTTTATGCTTCTAGCAGTTGGAGCATCACGGTTAAACACACGCCGGAACTCCCTTTGAACTCTAATGATTGATTTAAACTCCGCATACCACAAAACAGCTTGCGCTTTCATCTGCGGAGTCGCCATTTTCACAAACAATTAAATCTAAGAACGAGAAAACGTATCTTTGTGCCATCTACCGACAGGATTCGAAACTTGGTGAGTTTTTCTGTATTATGAACGTTGTTTTAAGTTTCTATCTTCAACCGTTTGCCAGTAACAAGCAATTGAAATTAGGTCCATTCGAGCGGTCCACCCTGTATATTATTCAACTATTTGTGTGTGAAACCAAGATAAAAGACAGATGTCTTACTTTTCATTATACTATTCAACAGTTTGTATATAAAACTAAAGCAAAATACCGTTCTTAAGTCTAACTTCTTATTATACGATGTTGCAATCTTACCTCTTAGTAACCAACATAAAAAATGCAGACTCTAATAATAATTTATACATGTTTTGTATTCCTTAAAAACATTGAAATTATTTCTGTTATTCGAGATTTTGAATTTATCAGAGAGGTGCATTATTTTCTTTCTCCATGTGTTATATCTAGTTCCTCGGAAAAATTATAATGTAATCGAATCCGAGATCTCTAGGATTCTTGTCTGACATTCTGACCGCTACAGCACAGGGGAGGTTTAGTAAAAAATGGTGTTTTAAACTGACCGCTACAGCACAGGGGAGGTTTAGTAAAAATGGTGTTTTTAAATCAATTCTCACTTCATATATGTAGGAGTGATTGTGTGTGTGTATTGTAAGCTAATACTTCATGTGTTGTGTAATGTTTAGCATGTCTGAACTCAAACTAAGGTTAATGGACAGCGTCACGCTAACCAAGATACTCCCATCCTATCTTCTTCTAGTCACTAGCAGCAATTATTTCATTCGGCCTTCGCTCTTTACAGAAGTCGTGCCATGAATTTATTTATACAGTCCTCCTCCGACGAGTTTAGCCCTGGGAGGTAGGGTATTCTTGCCATTCGGTTTACTACTTTAACAGGTAGTTTTTGTTCCTACGGCCGAGTTGAAGGGAAGTATTATTCATTCACAAATACGCAGTTTTCAGTTTGCTGTTTTGACTAGGTCTAAAGCATACTGGTTTCGTAAATAGGGCGAATGTTTTCTATATAATTGTAGTTCCTTCCTGACTAGTGTTGTCATCCAGTATCCATCCCCACACCACATTACTTTGAGCACTAAACTCGTCGGAGGAGGACAGTATATACAAATGTTGTATCCTTGGGGCTATATTTTAACAATAATAATAATAATAATAATAATAATAATAATGTATTTATTTAGTTAGTTTTACAATGTTTCATAACATGTTCCTGCGCCCAATTAATCTACTGTCATTCTCCTCCACATCATCTGTCATTCTCCTCCACATCATCTGTCATTAAAATTTCCATAGTCCAATATATTTTTATTTATGTTGCTCAAAACACCATCAACCACTTTATTTTTTTTTAGATGTCCTCTTCTTCTTTTACCAAGTGGTACTTATACTAGTATTCTTCCATTTTAACTGATTTTTTAATGAAATCCACAATTTAAGTTTAAACATTCATATTTTGTTTAATTATGCTGTTTCTTACTTTATTTCTTCTAGAAATTCGAGCAAAACACCTCCAAAAATCCATTTCTGCAGATTACTTTTGTTGAAGATTTTAATTCCCATGCTTCTGCATCGTATGTTATTGTACCCTTATTATTGTATTAAAAGTTTGTTTTTATTTTATAACTTACATCCTGATCCCATAGAACACCATTTAATTTTGATATTGCAGATTTGCTTTTATTTATCCTCATTAATTTCAGCATCATGACTTCCATCTGCATTAATTTTTATCCCTAAATTTGCATATTTATTGCATGCTTTTATTTTTCCATTCCCGTCTCTTAAAATTAGATATTTTGATTGTATTACCGTATACTTGGTTTGCCCAAGTTTATCCTTAATCCCATTTTTCATATTCCTTCTTCAGTTTTCTTGTCATGTACCTACTCTAAATCTTCGTAATCTGCCATTCGTAATCTTCGTAATCATCAGCAAACAGCAACAAATCAATCGTATCTTCTTCTATCTTTATTCTCATAATAATGATGGTAATAATAATAATATAATAATAATAAATAATAATAATAATAATAATAATAATAGTAATAATAATAATAGTAATAATAATAATAGTAATAATAATAATAATAGTAATAATAATAGTAATAATAATAGTAATAATAATAGTAATAATAATAATTAAATATTTCCTGGAAATACAAGGATCTAGAAGCAGAAGAACAAGCAGGCTTCAGAGCAGGTAGATAAGCTATTGACCATATATTTTGTTTGCAGCAAATAATAGAGAAGAAAAAAATTAGAACACAGCCCCTCCATTTGGTGTTCATAGACATTGAAAAAGCTTATGACAGCGTTCCATTATCACAATTATGGATAACTTTGAAATTAAGCAAAATAAATTCTATTTTGATAAAAGTTATTCAAAATGTTTACAAAAACTCATGTGAAAGTGAAAATAGGAACATATTTATCAAAAGGATTTGAAGCCAACAAGGGATTACGCCAGGGATGCAGCATATCCCCCACATTATATAAAATCTACACAGAAAAAGCTATAGAAAGTTGGAAAAACAAATGTAAAACTATGGGAATTCCAATAGATATCAACAATATATTATCTCCAATTTGCGGATCAACTTATTTTGGCACAACAGTATGAAGACATTGAATATATTACCCGAAAATTGATTCAAGAATATAATAAATGGGGACTAAAGGTGAATAAGGAAAAAACCCAGCGTATGGCCATAGGAAACATTCATCAAGATTTGATACTGGAAGATGAAATGGGGGTAATTAAACACATTTGGGAGTAAAAATTACAGAAGTTGGGAAGCAGGAAAAGGAAATAAGATCAAGATAAACTCAGGAAAATATGTAATATCTGCCCTGAATGGAATATTATGGGATAAACATATCAAAAAAGAAACTAAAGTTAAAAATTTTAAAACAATAGTTAGAAGTATTGTGACTTATGGTTCAGAGGTTTGGACAATAAATTATCAGATGAAAATAAAATTAATAGTAGCAGAAATGGACTATTGGAGAAGATCTGCTAGAATATCAAGGAAAGAGAAAATTAGAAATGAAGTTATAAAAGAGAACATGAATGTACAAAACTCAATTTTAGAATTTATCCAAGAAAGACAACTAAAATGGTACGGACATATTAGGCGTATGGAGGATAAAAGATTACCAAAGAAAATAATGGAATGGACACCATCAGGAACGAGAAGGAAAGGACGACCAAATCTCACGTGGATCTATGCGATTAGAGAAACTTTGAAGGACTGGGAAATAGTGGAAGAAATGTGTTATGATAGAGACGAATGGAGGAAAATTATAAAGCGAAATTGAAGACAAATCATTGATGCCGGAAAAATGTATCGACATTGTAAAAATCGGTATATATATATATATATATATAATAATTTAAGTTTTCTTCCTTACAGGACTGTGATAGAAGGATATACTTCGCTGCTTCATTGGTAAGTAGCATATTTTAATAATTTATTTGTTCTACCTAAATATGCGGCTTGAAGTGTTTGTCTTTTACATATTCTTCATACTTCTCCATCTTGTTAAAGATCGAGGGATCTGACGTCCTCGTACCCTAATCTCTTGATTAGAATGCTACGAGGTCGCCGTGCTTGTCACGTCCAAAACATAGTTCCTTTCGCACTAACACTTACGCAGAGCTCACAAAATATGTTAAATGTCACCATTCCACCACTCTACAGTTAAAATTGTTGATGTAGTTACAAATCTTACTACAATATCAACAAAAACTGAGCTTTTCATTTGAGCCAAAGGCTATTACAGTAGTGGCTGCCAAACTGCCAACCGATGCCGTCCAGCACATTAAAGATAAGTAGGTAAATGGCACTCGAAAGAGCATTAAGTTTTAGTTTTGTAATTTGTCTTTCATCAGTTCGTTCAACGATCCCGTCCATCTTCTGCATTGTTTGTAACGGTATCGTTCGCATTTTTGTTCACATATCTTGCATTCACACGAGTCACTCGGTTGGTGGAATTTCGTATTTTTGCACATTTTATGGTGATATCCATGTATTGCTAGGCCTATGATTGCGTGCCCTTGTGGTTGATTCCTTCCGGTCCACTCCCTGTTCACCATGTCGTCTGAGGCGTAGAACTCTTCGTCGATCTCTTTTTCCTTTTGTTTCTTTTTTTCCGTGACTTTCTTATATGGCTCCGTTGTTGGCAGTAGTATCCTTTGTCTCAGGTCCTCTAGGAAGTAGGTTTTTCTGACTAGCATATAGGCCATTCTATTTGGTGTGTATTTGCTTGCAGCTAATGTATTTTATGTATCTTGCTTTCACTTCTTCTAACCTCTCCATATAGCTGGTCGATAGTTTCTCCCATATCAGTTCTATCCCTGTTATGAATACATAGACTATTTTTCATAGATATTTAATTATTTCATAGATTATTTTAATTATTCAAATAAAACAATTGTTGAAATAAAGAACTTAGACATATTATATTTCAGGACAGAGTTTTGATTATGGCAGGACAAAGATTGCAAGGCTAACTGTAAAATCTCTTCATTTAGACTGATGGAATGTTAGTACAGTTAGTGGAGATGTAGGTCAAAGTTTAGTATTTAACCCTGGCAAAGTAAGGGACTCGGTCTGTCTGTGTAGTGTGCTGATGGGTAAGTCTGCTACCATTTTTCTTAACAAATTCGCTAGGAACAGTTAGCAATGTAGTCAAGTATCATAAATATTTTAAGACTGTTTTTTTTTTCAAAGTGTAGCAATTAGTATATACTTATTAAAATGTAAATTAGGGTAGATTGACAATCCCCTATCTCCCTCTCTCAAACCTAAAGAAAGTTCGAATGTAGGTTTTCTTAATATAAGCTTAGATTAGTTATTTAGGGTTAGAATAATTAGGGTTATTGTAATCATTATTCTCTAGAAATAAAAATTGATAAATTAAGAATCCATTTAATTATGTTCAAAAACACGTATGCCTTTATAACTAATACATCCTAATACTAACGCTCGACTAGAACCTCATGCTACCAAAATTTTCAAGTCCCGAAGGTCCTTTAAGCCCTAAGAAAACCAGCAGTTCGTAATAATCCCGTAGGTGGCGATCGGGGTGATCACTGATACAAATAATTTCATGGTTGTATCTATGGTATGTTTATTTTATGTTTGTAATGTCTAGGCACTAATACTCTAGTAGTCATAGGAACATTACTATATACATTTACTTTGAGATGCAAGTCAAAAGAAGAATAACGATGAAAGGAAAAATAATTCCATGCATAGTAACGACATTTACCAATGATGGTCATGTGAGAGTTTTAAACGCGGATTCTTGTATAGCTTTCAACTTATAAGGTTTAAATATATTATTAATTGTTCCTGTAATTTTTATAACTTTTGAAATTTGGTGTCATAACTTATCAACCACTAACTAACTAACTAACTAACTTACTGGCACTATCGAACTATCCATACATCCCTATCCCGAGCCAATGCTTTCCAATCATCCCCTGTTTAATCTACTTCCCTCGAATCATAGTATGTTATTCTCCGACCTCATTCTTGGTCTACCAACTGGGCGTTTTCCCTCTGGTTTTCCTACAAGTAGCTTCCATGCACGTCTTTCATTCCCATTCGTGCCACATGTCCCGCCCATAACAGTCTACGAGACTTAACTGTTCTCATTATATCTGGCTTCCTATAAATACCATGTAGTTCATTGTTATGTAAGTCTTCTCCATTCACCTGTCTGTCCATCTCTCTTTGGTCCAAACATTTTCCTAAGAACTTTATTCTCAAATACTCGTAATCTTCTTCCCTCCCTTAAAGTAAGAGTCCATGTTTCGCATCCATATAATATAACTGGGAGAATAACAGTTTATAATATTTTCAGTTTAACGTTTTTGAAAGAATTTGGGACCACAAAAATCCCTATAATGCATCATAGTCTGCGTTTCGAGAATTGAGCATATGTTTATTTTTTTGTGCATTTCATTTCTATTTGTAATTATTGTTCCTAGATATTTGAATTCAGTTACTTCTTCGAAATTTCCCTCATTTGTCATTAGTTGTCCATTTCCATTATAAATGTATTTCTATGTGTGAACATATATTTAGTTTTATTGATGTTTACCTCCAGTCCCAATTTCTTATTGTTACTCAATAGAGTGTGCGTGTTGGCCCTTAGTATCTCCTCGCTATCGCTCAATAGTACTACATCATCGGCATAAACTAACAGCCTATTAATATCATTGAGTTGTAGGCCTTCTTCATTTTCCAATGATTTGATGGCATACTATAATACAAAATTGAATAGTAGAGGGGTTAGTGTATCTCCTTGATTTAACCCGTTGTGAATTTCAGAAATATTCGAAAACTGTTTGCTACACGCATCCTACTCTTTGTGTCATTTAGACACATTCTTATCTGTAGGCACAGAAATATAATTTTCACAAACAGTTGGTGGTGAAACATCTGTAGTTATTTTGAATCCAGGTGTTGCCCTCAATATACGTAGAACACTTTGTACAGGTATTGAAACAAGTTCAAAGAAATAATTTGATAAGCTATTTGCAGTAGAAACCGTTGTGATAAGCTGAATTAATTCTATGAAAAGCGTGCATTATTGCTCCATGAAATGCGATATCCTTGTTTAAAAAAATAACATCCTTATCTTTACGATCCTATCGTAACTTCCTTTTGCACAATTTTATTAATTGCTGGAGATGATACAGGATGTTACGGTTAATGAACTTCTCCAGGAATTACTTAGAGCTACAAACTCGTTTGTACCAGGACCATATTTCTCACAGGTGGTTCTCAATTAAGTCGGTAGTTCGTTAGACTAGACATCCATGAAAACTACCTCACTGGCACTATTGAACCCTTAGATTCATGGCCGCTCGGACATAAGCTCTCCACACATCCCTGTTCTGAGCTAATATTTTCTAATCATCTCCTGTATAAACCTCAAATTATGGTTAAGGCTATTCTTCCACTTCATTATTTGTCTACCAAACTGTACGTTTTTCTTTAGTTTTCATACAATAAGCTTCCATGTCGCTCTTTAATTCTCCATTCGTGCCACATGTCCTGCTCATCGCAGAATAACTCTTATTATATCTGGTTTTCTATAAAGACCATGTAGCTCACTGTTATGTAGTTTTCTCCATTCACCTGTTTGTCCATCTTTCTTTGGTTTAAATTTTTTCATATATCTCTTTCGAGCTAAGTTCCGGCTGTTAATGTAAACAAACCAGACGTATGACTGCGTTTTCTTTGATCGGATAATGATTTTACCTTTAAGTGTGTAAGAAAATGCAGTTTGCTTTGTAACATTCGAAATAAAGGAAATAAAATAATTAAATTATATATTATCTAGTAAAAAGGTAAAGTGATCCCACTACAGGCCTCAGGAGGCCCTTGGGGTAGTAGGAGGTTAAGGCTCCCACTTTTTTCGTGACAATCGGCACTTGATGTCAGCCGGGGTTGTCAGCCCTGCGTGACAGCCGCCTTTACCCCAGAACAAGCGTCTGGTACTCATTTCAGTTAGAGGCTGAGTCGACACCAGGGCCATAGTGCCGCCAGAAGGTTTGGGTCAGTTTAAAAATCCTGACCCCACCGGGACTCGAACCCTCAACCTTACGGCTTGTAGCGCAGTGCCTTAACCACTACGCTACACATGTCTATATACGTTATATGGGAGATAGGAGCATCTTAAAATCTATAATAGCAATTTAATTTACAGATTAAATAAGCATGGTTATAGGGGCCTATTTTACGCACGACGCGCAATGTAGAATACGTGGGGATTTGCATTTTTGCATTAATGGCCGTTTTCTGGAGAATGTCTTAAAATATTTGAAAAGCTGAGAGAAACAAATTATTTTGAATGTTTTAAAAACCGTTTACTGAAAATATTTTCGGGGGTCAGGAAGCATTGAGGAAGTCGGTGAAAAGAACACGTGTTATTTACAGGTGGGTCAGCATCAACCAGAAATTCTGCTCTAATGTAATTGCAATTGAAGTGATATCTATCGACGGAAGGAAAGGAAAAGTGATACGTATTAGTATTAATATAATAATAATAAGCATAATAATAATAATAATCATAATAATAATAATAATAATAGCTATATTTACATGGCAGAGTTAAGGCCTTACGGCCTTGTCTACCACTCAACAAGGTTTAAAAAAAATACAAAAAAAAATAGTCTTAAATCTAAATTACAATATATATATAATATATATAAAACGATTACAAGTTATGAATACAATACAATTAATATTTATAATGTATTTTGATTTACTCTAAATTTAACGGCATTAAATATCTAATATGTACAATCTATATAAAAAACGAGGAAAAGATTAATGACATAGTATAAAATTATATAAGAGAGAAAAATTAATTATTAGACACCAGGGGGTTAACTGGTAATAAGCGGGACTTAAAGGTATTAGGTAGGCCCATGGGTCATTTTTTGTCAGTAGTAAATAAGAAATGAAATTGTCCTACTTATTGGTACCATCTTACCATGGATTAAGTCTTATTTTCCGTTTTAAAAATATGATGTTGCCTAAGAACTAGTGTTTGCTATCGATGACAGTAAAAAGTATAATATTTCCATTACAGGCATAAGGAGGCCCTTAGGGTATGTGGGAGGTTAAGGCTCCCACTTTTTCTGGACAATCGAAACAATTGATTGTCAGCACTGCGTGACGGCCGCCTGTACCCCCCAGAACAAGCGCAGTGGTACTCATTTCCGTTTTAGAGGCTGAGTCGACACCAGGGCCATAGTGCCGCCAGAAGGTTTGTATCAGGTTAAAAATCCCGACCCCCACCGGGACTTGAACCCTCGACCTTCCGGCTTGTAGCTCAGCGTCTTAAACACCATGCTACGGCGGTGCCCCATCGATGACAGTTACGTACACAATCAAAAACACTTGGCGGGTAAAAGTAGCACAATTGCTTCAGACAATAGACGATGTCGAGAGGAAGTATCACCATATGCAAGTTTTTTTACAGTATAACTAAAACTTGAATTGGTATAAGAACTTTAGGCTGAGGTTACCTATTTGCCACGATTTTCCATACAACATTCTTATGCCACTGTTGCACTAAACACTTTTCGACAATTTATAATAACGTTTCGTGCTATTTTAAACATTTTGGAATAATTTTATAAACATTTCTTACGATTTTTAAATATTTATGTAATTACGAGTTCTACAGACACGCAAATACTTTATGGAACATCCGCTACATGGTTCTCAAATCGGTGTTTATCAACATTCGCAAATAATTCCAAACCACATTTCAAGAAATTAACTTCATTTTGTTAGATTCCGTTGGGACAAGTTAGTATACATAAAATTAGTTCATAGTTTATTACATCATATTCGTGTAATTTGTTTTGTTGGGATAGGAAATGGGAAGTTAGTTTACGTCCATTTTTTTTTTTAGCATTTGGAAATTTATTCCGACTATCAGGGCCATCTAACGAAGCTACATTAACCATTACAGCAACTCGCGCATGTGCATTGCGATTCTGTAGAACTTGGAAGAATTCATGGCAGACAAATAGTCCACTTTTTCCTAAATTTATTCTTAAATACTCGTAATATTTTCTCCTTCCTTAAAATAAGGGTCCATGTCTCCCATTCATATAACTGGGAGATAACTTAATGCTCAGCATTCTTATATTTCTTAGTCGTTTAATGTTTTACACATTGTATCCTGAGTTTGCAGTGAAAGACCTCTTGGGAAGAACACTATTTTTTTTTTCCTCTCTTTAAAATGCTTACTACAATAGCCACTAGATGGCAGTTTGACCGATATCCCACTGCTCTCGTGAGCATTTTAAAGAGAGGAAAAAAATAGTGTTCTTCCCAAGAGGTCTTTCACTGTGTATATATATATATATATATATATATATACACACAAGAAAAATAAATGTTTGTGTTAGGGTCCTAGTGGCTCAGATGGTTAGAGCGCTAAGTATAGAGTTAGAGATCTCGGGTTCAAATCCAGACTCAGGCATTTATTTTTTTCTTTTCGTGTCATATATATGAAATTTATGCGCCGAGCAACTGGCTACACCAAATGGGATCGAAAGAAAAATGTAGAAATCCTTCAAGAACTTAATGTGTCACCAATACTGGACTACATCTCCAGATATCAGCTAAACTGGAAGGAACATGTCTCAAGAATGGCTAGATCCAGGATCCCCAAGGCAATAATGAACTACTGTCCAAATGGAAACGGTCACTCGGTCGACCTATGAAAAGATGGCACGAAAACCGCTTTCTCAGGCCGTAACAGTTCTTCTAGGACTAATACCTGGCAGGATGATGATGATGATATATATTCGATCAAACGACAGGAAGCCCTTGACCTATCAGTGGGCATGTGGTGACATGTGGGTCAGTATGTCGATCCTTCAGACGTTATAACAGATTTCTCAATCTGAAGCTATTAATTACTATAAGCACCCAAATTCCGCAAGATGTGTCCAGTGTGAAAATCTTTCACAGTGGCGAGCTTCTTAGATTTTAAGCGGAATACCTGTAAATAGATTTAGACCGTTTCCCCTCCTATGCACTGGGCACGGTTCCAGTATATAATATTTATTAACTTCAAGTTAATTTTTTATAAGATATTTAAGTGAATAAATTCGTAATCATTTTACAAGTGTTATTTGAAGCGAACAATAAAATGCAGATTTATAGCGCGATCCACGTGAACAACTTGATGAAATTAAACATTTCAGTGGAAATTCACAACAGGTTTTGCAGCATTTTTACGTGTGTTTTGCTTGTTCACTAAACTCATCACATCGCACATTTCGTAGAACATAATTTTCTAAATCATGTGCTATACTTTAGACTTTATATTTTCTATAACTTTTGTGAGGAATTTTTTGGCACTATCACAAACTTCCGTACCTTGGTCATTTCATGGTAGGTCATAGCTGGAACGTAAATTTTCCAGTATAGCAGGATTTTAATATCATAATAAATATGAAAGTTTAAGTTAATAATTTTATACTTTAAAATTCTTTTAATATTTAAATGTAACTTAATATAAAGAAAAACATCTAAATAATTCATCGTTGTTCATTGTTGAATAAAAATGTCTCAGTAACAATTAAAGAAATTGTACAATAATGCTTTTAAAACATTTTTTTAAGTCATTGTTGTCAAAATTATAAAGCTTTCTGGTATAACTGTAATAAGAACACCTGCCTAATTTCATATGTTTAACTGAAAGTAAACTAAACTCTGATTGGATATTAAAACAATTAACTTTTTGATTTAACAAATTAAATTCAAACCTTATATTTAGAGAACCATTAACCAATAGAATTTAAAAATGACATCATGTGATATAATAATGTTCTTTTAAAATTATAAAAGAATTATACTAGTCATTCTGCATACAAACTTTCCACAAAAATTGAAGCCAAGAAGAGTTATCAAGATTAAACGTAATATTTAATACAAGAGTAATTGATTCCAGAAAAGAAAAGAATTTATTTTAATTGATAATGAAGAATAATACCACCTTAATTTACGTAATCTGCTGGGAACTTACAAAGTAAATAAATGTGAAATTATTTCTACAAGGAAACAGTTTTTTGTGATTTTTAAAGTGTTTCCTACCCAGTGTACGAACTTCCGACCTTGAGAGAAAAGAATCTGGCTCTACCGAAAATAAAACCCAACCTGAACCAGTAATTATTTTTAGGACACCAATCCTTCTTCAAAATGTTACTACAACATCGGGCATGAAGAGAATTACTACATCAAAATGCCACCAGAACGTGGGACAAAAACATTTACTTCTTCACAAGTCTCATAATAAATAAATAATTAAAGCATTTTTTACAGTATACTTACTCACTGCCACTATCAAACCCGTAGGTTCATGGCCACGCGGACATGAGCTCTCCATACATCCCTATCCTGAGCCAATGCCTTCCAATCATTCCCTGTATAATCTACTTCCCTGAAATCATAGTTTATGTTGTTCTCCCACTCTTTGGCATGGGTTCGCTGAAGTAGTCCCCGCCCAGAGAACCGAATGGGGGACTATTTGACCTCCGGAAAATTTTACCCCAGATGAACCCATGTCCGCATTTCTTGACAATTGTATTTTTACGGTGAAAGATCGTCACTCTTTCGCCCAAGGTACTTTTTTCGTCTGGCTTATCACCTTCGACCAGTCCGGCATGGGTAACCCTATCGGCAGCAATGCTACCGCCGGCATAGCTCTCAGGATCATTTAAGCACGCAAGCCACTCCACCACGACAAGTAAAGATACCATGGAGGGGATTGAAATAATATAGTCCATAAAAAAATATTTATCAGATAATATTGCAAGGAACCATGCAATTTTAAATACATTTCATTTAACATACTGTCCCCTTCAGAATTATATTTTATAATTATTTGTTTACTTATACGTTGCCCAAAAATTATAATATGAAAATCCCTGTTAGCAGAACAAAAGCTATGACAATGCGCAGAAAAAAATAGAATTAGATGGAAATATTATTAAACAAGTATCCGATTTAATTACCTCGGACACTTAATTTCTGATACAAAAAAATATTAATGGAGTTCAATTTACAGAAATATAATATAAATGGACTCACATTTCAAAATAAAAAATAAGATGTTAGATACCTTACTTTTTGCAGACGACCAAGTTCTAATATCTAGTTCAGAAGATGGTCTACAGAAATCGCTCTTTCAGTTAAATAACATTATACAGAAATATAATTTCCAAAATATCAATAAGTAAAACGAAAATCCTAGCTTTTAAGGGATCAGATACCGTAAGAGCTAAAATAATTCTGGAGGGGAAACCCATTGAACAAGTGAACCATTTTAAATACCTGGGTTATGAAATCTCCTATTTTAAAAAATGATCTATTTTAACAAACTTAATAAATTTAATTATATATGTGGAACAATCAAAAGGATATTTAAAAGCACAAAAAAAGACAAAAAGAAACAAAATTAAAATTTTACAAAGTAGTGGCAGTCCCCTTACTATTGTATGGTAGTGAATTTTGGGTTTTAACTAAAAGAGAAGAGTAGTATCATAGAAGCAGCTGAAATGATGAAATGAGATCTGTGAGAAGGTGTGGCTGGTTGCAAACTTCTAGATAAGAGAAGAATGTGAAGATATTATAAATGAGCTAAATATCTTTAAACTCTTAGATAGAATAAAATAATCTAGAAAAAAACTGGAAAGAACATGTTCAAAGAATGGAAGATGATCGCATTCCCAAAATTATACGTAAATACAAACCAAAAGGACGCAGGAATGTTGGTAGACCAAGAAGAAGAGATGGATCCAACGTTGAATGAGAATCTATGAGACCGGAACAAGCTACATTGGCTTAATCCGTGATTGTTGTTGTTGATGATGATGATGATAATAAGACAAGTGGAATCACTGAATAGCAGTTTTGAAAACAAATGTCCATAAAAACAAGTTACGATTATATAAAATAACAGTACAAGCCTTCCTAAATTATCCGAGTTTCATTAAAAAAAAAACACACACACACATTGTGCTTCTATCTTCCAACTTATTTTACATGGAAATAATACGTTTTCGTACATGGGTTCGTTATCAAAACTTTATCTACTAAGTCCCCTCTACAATCCCTAAAAGTCTGTAATACTTTTCTGAAACACAAGACACGCGATATCAGCCCATGCGTTGCGATCTTCAAACTTATTTTGCATCGAAATGTTAAGTTTCCTAAGGCATTTACCCATAATACCATTTATGGAGTTGTACTGTAATAAAGGAATCATTGACTGACCTAGATGTAAAATATCTATGAATATATAAAGAAAGGAAAGTAAAACGAGGTTATTGTATAAGAAAAGAGCCGTTATTGAATTTTAAAACACTACGTGAATCAATTTTCTGACTACTGGGACGTATCCGGCGCGTCACGTCTGGGGAAATCCATTCACAAAACACTTTGTCCTGTCCGATACAATATTGTGTAAGAATATTTTCCAACCATTTTCTGGTAACCTATTTCGTTAGTCCGTAAATATTGAAATACTAATGTTAGGTACATCGGTGACGTATAATAATCTTTTTGACTCATATTGTCATTAATTCGTACCTATTTAACTTCAGTTTTATCAATTGAAAAAAAAATGTTTTATTCAAATATTCTGAGCATCTGAATCTATTGATCTGTTAACTCATAACGTTAATAAGATAAGATTTTTCACAAAGTAAATTTGCTACTTTATTGTCGGACCTGAACATCTGTATGAGAATGATTAATGGAAATACTAAATATTAGGTAAAAAAATGCCTGTAGCATAGATATTTCATGAATAAATAAAAAATAAAATTTAAGATATAATGATAGAAGGCGATCATGCCATTAAAACCTTAGAGGATGAAGAAGGTATATTAGCTGTTAGTTTATGATGTAATACTATAAGGTGATAACGATGAGATACTAAGGGTCAACACACACACGCGCGCACGCGCACACGCACGCGCACACGCACGCGCACACACATACTTACACACACACACACTTACACACACACACTTACACACACACTATTGAGTAATACTAAGCAATTGGAACTATAAGTAAACATCAATAAAACTAAATATATGTTCACACATAGAAATATGTTATATAATGGAAATTGACAGCAAATGAGGGAAATTTGGGAGAAATAGCTGAATTTCTAGAAACAATAATTACAAACAGGAATGAAATGCACAAAGGTTATTAAACAAAGGTTCATTTCTGGAAACCGATGCTATTATGCATTACAGGGACTCTTGGTTGTCCCAACTTCTCTTAAAAAAAAGTTAAACTCAAAACATATGAAAATGTTTATTCTCCCAATTATATTACGTGGATGCGAATTATGGACTCTTACTTTAAGGGAGGAAAAAAATATTACGAGTATTTCTGAATAAAGTCCTTAGGAAAATTGCTGGACCAAAGAGAGAAGAACAGACAGGTGAATTGAGAAGACTGAATAACAGTGAGGTACATGGTCTTTATAGGAAACCTGATATAATGAAATAAATATAATAATATATTATAAAGCGTCTTCCGAACCGAAGTGGCGGGCCACATCGGCTTAATTTACATTCTCACTTCATCACCATCTTTTGATCCGAGGCTTGTTCCTTGGGACTGCGAGCAATGTATAAGATACACCTTGAAGTGACGAATAAGACAAAATGCTTACTTACTTACTTACTTACTTACTCACTGGCACTATCGAACCTGTAGGTTCATGGCCGCGCGGGCATAAGCTCTCCATACATCCCTATCCTGAGCTAATGCTTTCCAATCATTCCCTGTATAATCTAAAATGCTTAACAATATCAAAAGAACCAGTAAGATGCAAATTAGAAGTGGAAAGAAAAATTATAGAACAAGTATCAGAATTTAATTATTTAGGTGTATAATAACAAACACTAAACATTTAATAAAAGATGTAAAGAAACAAGCTGATAAAGCAGCACAAATATCAGGATATATGGCAAGATTTAATTTGGCGCAACAAAACATATGTCAATAGAAAGCAAAAACCCGCATATACAAAACAATAGTTCGGCCAGTTTATCGTATATATGAAACAGAAACTAGGGCTGATACAACAAAAACTAAACAAATAATAAGCACATATGAAATGAAAATCTTAAAAACTATTCAGGGGAAAACATTATTTGATAAAATATACTACACAGAAATTAGGGACAAATGTCATATTCAAGACATAACCAAATTTATTATAGATAGACGAAAATATTGAAAGGGTCATATAGAAAGAATGGAAGAAAACCGACTTGCAAAAAGAGATAAAGAAGATAGACCAATGGACGGGAGAAGAACAAAAGGAAGACCAATCAAGAGATGGATAGACAGTGAATGCACATCCAGTGCGTCTTCCTCCATGGAGTCATTTTGGAAATAAACAGGATGAAAATCCTACAAATTACGTTTTAAGACGAAGAAGAAGAAGACTTCATCGCCAACTTTCTATTTCCTTCTATGGGTATTCCACTAATATTTGTTTGACTATAGTCTATTTCATTTCAGTATCTACCTTGGCTGTGTGTTCAGCCTTCTGTTTTTTAAAGAGTACGAATAAGCAACCTTGAGCCGCCAGCCTAGCTAAAAATACAGCTTTTACTCTATGTGAGTTGGTATTATACATAAAATAGGCAGGTGTTTAATATGCGGGACAAGGAAAAGTCGTGTTGTTAATTACTTTTAAAAAATTAATTCTACAACATTAATAAGGGCGTGGAAAATTGTATTTAATTCATCGTCAATAACATTCCCTATGACGTACTCACCTCAGGAAAAGCTGTTGCTAGTAGCTATCTGCCGGCTACGGTAGTCAGTTGCTTATGTTGCTTGCCTCTAGTCCCGAGGGTAGCAGTTAAAAAACCCAGCCGGGATCGATGTATTTTAGCATGAAAAATTCCAAAAGACAAGTCCTCCGAGAGAACTTTAAGCCGTGGGTCCCGAATCTGAAGATTTCAGGATCCAAAAAAAAAAAAAAAAAAAAATACCGCAAGCCTGACTAACAATGCCTCTGCTCAAAATTTAACCGAACTTCATGCATACAAGTCATGCCTTAGTTACTTTCTAGATGTCTCTTTGAGGCGATGTTCTAAGCACATGTCACTCATTGACATATGTAGGTAGATAAGCGTAACTAAATTAGCTTGGTTAAGAAACTCTATGAGGAGCATCCGTGTTCCCCACGCGGGAAGTTGAAAGCATGAAGTTCGGTTAAATTTTGAGCAGAGGCATTTTTATTCAGGCTTGCGGTATTTTTTTTTTTTGATCCTGAAATCTTCAGACTCGGGACCCACGGCTTAAAGTTCTCTCGGAGGACTTGTCTTTTGGAATTTTTCATGCTAAAATCCATCGATCCCGGCTGGGTTTTTAACTGCCACCCTCGAGACTAGACACGCATCTAGAAGCTCGCAAGAAGATGTGCGGGGCATGAAGAGAGGGAGGACTATTATTGTTCGTCGGGCTTAACTTTGCAAGAAATTTTTAGAAAGAGACAGATGTGCTCCACCTCTCACTCGCACCAGCGTTGTCGATATTTCTTTACCAGATGTTAATAGGGTAAAGGGGGGAGTCGAAAGCTGACAACAGGGTGGGTTCTTTCTTTTGTAACTGGGCGAAAGCGGTCAAGGATCTACCCTTATATCTCCATCTCTCTCTTTGTCAAGTTAAGCCAGCTATATAATACTATTTTGCATCTCCGGCGCTCGCGGTTCTACGCATTCACAAACCTTGTGCTTTTTTCTTGCACAGTCCTGTTATGAATCCATGTATAGCTGTTACTAATATTGTTTCATTTTCATTACATCATTTTATAAAGATTGTGTTTATTTGCCCATGTATTGCGGTTACTAAAATTGTCTCTTTTTCATTAAAGTGTTTATAAAGATTTTTTTTTCTTCCAGAAACGCGACTAATATTTTCAGGAGACGTAGTACTAAGATGCATGGTATAAAATGTTATGACTCTGGTATTACGTCACTCATTCCTTATGCTCGCTATCTCCTCAGCTTCTAGCTATACACACACGAACTCGTCTATTGTTAGCTCTGTTTGCTCTATTGGTTCTTGTCGTTAAGATTATTCCATTTCATATCAAATTATTACCTTAAGAGCTAAAATAATTCTGGAAGTGAAACCCATTGAAGAAGTGAACCATTTTTAATACCTGTGCTATGAAACCTCCTATTTAAAAAAATTAAGATTTTTTTAACAAACTTGATACATGTAATTACATATGTGGTACAATTAAGAGAATATTGACAAATACAAGAAAAGAAACAAAACTAAAATTTTATAAAGCTATGGCAGTCCTCTTACTATTGTATGGTAGTGAGTTTGGGTTTTAACTAAAAGATAAGTGAAGTCCATGGAAGCAGCTGAAATGAGATTTTCTGAGAAGTGTAGCGGGCTGCAAACTTCTAGATAAAAGAAGAAATGAAGATATTAGAAATGGACTAAACATTTTTAAACTGGACTATACATTAACAACTTTTAGGGATAAATAAAACTGGAAAGAACATGTCCAAAGAATGAGAGATGAGAACATACCAAACATTATACTTAATTACAAACCAAAAGGAGACAGGAATGTAGGTAGACAGAAAAAAGAGATGGATTCAGCTTTTTGAATGAGAATCTATGAGACCGGAACAAGCCACATGGGCTTAATCCGTGAATGTTGATGATGATGATGTTTAAATTATTCTTTTGTAACTAATTTATGACCAAGGCTGCCAATTTAGCGTACCTCAATGTTTTGGCTAACACAGTTTGAGCTTTGCTTTTTACTGTTACGTGAAACTTGAAGATCAATATATGAACTAGCGATCTCCATGAAATCTAGTTGTTACCGACATTGAGTCGAGAAGAAGTAGGACCTTTTTTTTGTATTAAATTAAGTTTGGTAACGTAGCCAAACGGTTTAAGGGAAACTGCCTTGGTGCAGAACTATGGCACTTGCGCTGGGTTCGAGTCCCCATAGGGGAAGAAATTTTCTCGTAAATTTCGGTCTGAATGGGACAGTTATCCATTCATATCGTGTGGAATTTTGGTAACTACATTAAGTAGCGGCCCCCAGAATGAAAAGGTAGCTAATAATATTGATTAAAGCTATTGAAAAAGTTAGTCAACTTCTCTAAAAGAAAAAGTTAAACTGAAAATATATAAAATTGTTATTTTCCTAGTTATTGGTATGCGAAAACATGGACTCTTACTTTAAGGGAGGAGGAAAGGTTTTCGGGTTATTTGAGAATAAAGTCCTTGGAATTTTTTTTTGGAACAAAGAGAGATGAAACAGACAGTGTGAATTGAGAAGATTACATAACAGTTCTCTATAGGAAAACCATATATAATAAGGAGAATTAAGTCACATAGACTGCGATAGGCAGGACAATATGGCAACGAATAGGGAATGAAAGAGGGACATGGAAACTTCTGGTAGGGAAAGCGCCCAGTTGTAGATCAAGAATGAAGTGGGAGAATAATATTAAGCAAACATGGTTTGAGGAGAAGTAGATTTACAGGGGTTGATTGGAAACATTAGCTCAGGATTGGGTTGTATGGAGATCTTATTTCCGCCCTGTCCATTGAAACTGTGGGTTCGATAGTGCCAGTGAGTTAGTTTGCTATTACTGTTGGAGTGGAAAAAAAATTGCCATGAGTTTCGAATCCTTGTCACATGTAGATTTTTCTCAATTATATGTATGCTGGTCGACAAAAATGAACTTTTTTTTCTTTCACAAGAATAAAAAATGAGATTTCAGAAGTATTTTCATCCTAAATTTAAATATATCATTTCAGTTTTTTTCTTATCAGGCAAGAGTTTTCTTTGATATTCATTTATATTTTTTTATTATTTTTAATAAAATCCCATTAACTCTTAACTCATCCTGACTTACCTAGAAAGTGGTAGATAGTGATTTTCGGGCATATTTTGCATCTGGAACATCACTCTTCTTGATCCAACAGTAGTCAAGCCAGCAAGTATTAGAAACTCCACTTGCCTTGGTACCTCTTTTCCATTATGGAAAATTTGCTGATGAAAATGCTCACCGTGCTTATCAGAGACAGCCCTTAATGCAAGCTTGAATAAAATCGCTTACATCTAAGTTAAAGGTTCCTATGACAGATCAAAGAGAGTGCTAAAATCAATTTTACAGAAGTAGCTGTCACAAAAAGACTGTGCCTGATGGAAAAATTCTGACTACATATCTGAATTCAGTATGAAAAAATACACTAGATTCACTAATCAGATTTCTTGTGAAAAAACTTTGTCAACCAGTGTTATTAGATCTGATCGGTATTATTGCTTACACAACATTTAAATACACTTTTAGAATTAAGCATATTTTAAAACAAGTTTTCTGTATAATTAAAATGATTTTAGAACCATATTGACGTTTAATATACTATATAATTTGTAACTGACTTTTATAAGTTTGAGTTGGTAAACGCTATAATAAGTAGCGGAAATGACTGGAGTAATCGACAACGTCGGAACAGTGTGTTTTGTTCATTAATTCCTGTCAACTGCTTGACAAGAAGCAGGGCAAGTAGTCACGACACTTCAGAACAAGCGCGAGCAATATTTTTACTACGTTGGAAGTTAATTTCACAGTTTATAACAATTTAATTAGTTCTAATTATTTTTACTTTTGTTTTAGTTTCCCACAAATGAGTTTTACAACTCTTAACATCTGGCTTTTAATTGATTTTATATATCACTTGGAATTCCCCTATTTGCTAGGCAATATTAACTAACTAACTCACTGGCACTATCGAAAACATAGGTTCATGGCCCGCTCAGACATATGCTCTCCATATATCCCGATCCTGAGCTGACGTCCTCCAATCATTCAGAATTTTTCGAAAAGAAAATCCTCAAATTGTGGTTAATGTTATTCTCCCACCTCATTAATGGTTCCACCAACTGGGCGTTTGCTGTTTTTCCATGTCCCTCTTTCATTGCCCATTCTTTCGATATGTCCTGGCCCATTGTAGTCTAGGAGATTTATCTGATCATGCAATTTAATTATAATACTAATTTTTAATTAATGAAATGATACTGACTATTTAACTCATGCCCCAAAGGAGAGTCAATGACCAATCACATTTCAATGATTTTTTTTTATTTACAACCAATAACAGTCGTGTTTCGCCTAGAATTTACCAACTAAAGTTTATCATAATAAAGAAAGCACCTCCTTTTTAACATTCTGAATAGGTCATACCATTATTTTGCAGTGACTGACTCCCCAAGAAATACGGCTACCAGATTGTTTATATAGTGCATGAATGTAAACACATAACGCATGCAGGAGTTAATATAACAACATTTGTAGCAATTAATTACACCACCAAAAAAAGAAACCACTGTTTGCACTTTCTTAAATGTATTTTTCCCAGGTAACATTCCAGAAAAATATAATTGTCATATTTACATCATAGGACATCAGAAATGAATTAGGCTAATATACAGTTTGCTGTGTTTCGTTTTCTCTCCACTAGAGTGCATTCTTACAATATTTGCGTTCCTTTGGCAATAAATAATATGATCTGGTTGCAGTGATAAACAAAAGCAATTGAAGCGTACCAATCGTTTCTCATTTAAGCATCGCCGTTTACATTAAATACCAGTATATAAATAATTTAAAATAACTATATTTAAATAATGATTTGTGAGTAAAACAGCTTAATTTTATTCGTTAAATAGTCCTAACAAATGTCACTCTTGATTTCCAAATTCTCTACATAAATTCACTCCTCACTTCGTGAGTCGTGAATTTATCGATAATTTGGAAATCACTCGTGGAATTACTTATGGTAAATACTAATATAATTATTTTATATTTGATCCAGAACCCCCTAGTTTTATAATTCTTGTTCTTCTTTGCCATCACTTTATAAGCAAATGTATATGCCAGACGTCACCCGGGCACCCACTATTGAATAACACTAATAAATTGGGGCTAGAAGTAAATATCAGTAAAATTAAATATATGGTCACACATAGAAATACATTATATAATGGAAATGGACAGCTAATGGCAAATGAGGGGGATTTTGAAGAAGTGGCTGAATTCAAATACCTAGGAACAATAATCACAAATAAGAATGAGATGTACGTACAAAGTAATTAAACAGACTCAATTCTGAAAATGCGTGCTATTATGCATTACGGGGACTCATGTCGTCTCAACTCCTTTCAGAAAACGTTAAACTGAAAATACGTAAGACTATTATTCTACCAGTTATATTATATGGATGCGAAACATGGCCTCTTACTTTAAGGGAGGAAAGGTAAAAGGTAAAGTGATCCCATTACAGGGCCTCAGGAGGCTCTTGGGGTAGTAGGAGGTTAGGGCTCCCACTTTTTCTAGACAATCGGCACTTGATGTCAGCCGGGTTGTCAGCCCTGCGTGACGGCCGCGTTTACCCCAGAACAAGCGTTCTGGTACTCATTTCCGTTAGAGGCTGAGTCTACCCCCTGGGTCATAGTGCCGCCAGAAGGTTTGGGTCAGTTTAAAAATCCTGACCCCACTGGAACTCGAACCTTCGACCTTCCGGCTTGTAGCGCAGTGCCTTAACCACTACACTACGGCGTGCCCCCAAGGGAGGAAAGTATATCACAAATAAATTTTGGACCAAAGAGCGATGAACAGAAGGGTGAATGGAGAAGACAACAAAGCAGTGAACTACATGGTCTTTATAGGAAGCGAGATATAATAAGAACAGTTAAGTCTCGTCGACTGCGATGGGCTGGGCATATGGAACGAATGGGGAATGAAAGACGTGCATGGAAGCTTCTTGTAGGAAAACCAGAGGAAAAACGTCCGGTTGGTAGACCAGGAATGAGGTGGGAGAATAACGTTAACCAAGATTTGAGGAAGATAGATTATACAGGGAATGATTGAAAACATTAGCTCAGGATAGGAATGTATGGAGAGCTTATGTCCGCGCGGCCATGAACCTATGGGTTCGATAGTGAGTTAGTTAAACTTCAACCGGGCATCGCAGTGGCACGATCATCGGGAGAGGGATTTTAAACTTTGGATTTTACTTACTTACTTACTTACTTACACACTGGCACTATCGAACCCTTAGGTTCATGGCCGCGCGGACATAAGCTCTCCAGTTGAACCCATGTCCGCATTTCTTGACGGTTTATTTTTACGGTGAAAGATCATCACTCTTTCGACCAAGGTACTTTTTTAGTCTGGCTTATCACCTTCGACCAGTCCTATCGGCAGCAATGCTACCGCCGGCATAGCTCTCGGGATCATTTAAGCACGCAAGCCACTCCACCACGACAAGGTAAAGATACATGGAGGGACTTTGGATTTTAACTTTATTAAAATTGTATATAGACCTTATGCAATGGACTAGTGCCTTCGTGAGACTTCTGAAAACCGTTTTAGATCCTATACTATTATTTATGTATGATCTAACCTGGGTCCCTAGAATATTATACTTTAACGATAACCCCAAAATAATGTTTGTTCTTCCAATTTTCGTAAACTAATGGCAAACAAAGAAATGTATTTGGCCGATCATTTTAGTTTTCAATTAATATCATAAAATTTCTGTAGCCGCATAGTTATTTTTTATGACCGATAATTATAGATTACTTTGCGATCAAGGTCTTGCTGGCTCAAGGATTTCGTTGTTCTGGCTGCCTCTAAACAACACGATATCAAAACGATTTTCCCCGAGGCTGAACAAATGCTAGGTCTGCTACTCAATATATCACGAAATAAAAATACGGTTATGTCTACATCTGTCTACATCTACAACGGCCTAAGAACTCAAAGTTGGACCTTAGCCTGTCCTTTGTTAGGAGTTACTAGACCATGTTAATTTAGTTACGCTTATTTTCCTAAACATGTCATGAATGGTATGCAGTCAGCATACCGATACAATGAGACATATAGTAGACAACTAAAAAATTAGTAGGATGAATAAGGTCGGTAAATTTTGCACAGAGCTATTTTTTTTATTCAGAGTTGCGGTTCTTTTACGAGCCTGAAAAATCATCAGACTCGGGACCCACGGCTTAAAGCCCCTCCCGAAGGACTTGTTCCTTAGATTTTACACTCTAAAAAATCCATCGAACCCGGCTGGGTTTGAACCCGCGACCTCGGGAATGGAGGCAAGGAACATAACCAACCACTAAACCACCGAGAACGATTACTAATTTTAAAAAATAACAGGGAAGATAAACCAAATGTGAAATTTTTAAACTTCTTGGGTCAATAATTACATGTTTTGGTATATGTGAAAGATATGTACAAACTGGCACGCCGTAGCGTAGTGGTTAAGGCACTGCGCTACAAGCCGGAAGGTCGACGGTTCAAGTCCCGGTGGGGTCAGGATTTTTAAACTGACCCAAACCTTCTGGGCGGCACTATGGCCCTGGGGTCGACTCAGCCTCTAACGTAAATGAGTACCAGACGCTTGTTCTAGGGGTAAAGGCGGCCGTCACGCAGGGCTGACATCAAGTGCCGATTGTCTAGAAAAAGTGGGAGCCTTAACCTCCTACTACCCGAAGGGCCTCCTGAGGATTACTTTACTTTAAAATGCAATGGCAAAAAATGCAACTAAGATATTACATGGAATAATTTGGAACAAAAATATTACAAAGGAAACTAAAATGAAAATTTATGAGAACATAATACAGAATATGTTGTCATATGGAAATGACACTTGGTCTTTGATGGAATTACGAAAGAATAAAATTAGTACAGTTGAATTTGATTTTATCTTAGAAGAAGCCTTCAAAAAACAAGACAGGATAAAATAACAAATTAATTTCTTTGGAGAGAAATTAATATCACCACTCTGTTGTTAAGAGGATTGAAAATCGAACTCTTACATGGTATGGCCATGTACAAAGAATGGAAAATGAAAGATGGCAAAAAATATATAACCTACCAATGGTCACCCCCTGGAAGAAATAAACGTGACAGATCAAAATGGAAATGGAAAATCTATGTTAGAACTATATAATGGATGATAGGAATTTGGAAGAATGAGATTGTAATGATATAAATAAATGGAAACTGAAGACGGCAAACCTACAAGTCGGAGAAAGCCGAAGAAGAAGAAAAGGTAACATTCTTATAACTTCCATCCGTGAAACACTAATCAATACATACATTTCCAGTGTGGTGACAAATTAATGTAAATATTGACAGTGTAGTTAAGTTATTGCATATATTTATTTTACTAATTAACTTTTTCAAGTATGCTTATTATTGTAGCAGATGAAAAGAAAGCTGCTTTGCAGGAAGTGGCCACTATGTTAGAACACATAATGTTGAGAATGCTCCCCACCTGTCATTCTTGTACAGGTGAGCAGATTCACCTTGTGGATAGGCAATATGACACAACCACGATTTCGCGGAATCACTAGTGTCATCTGTTTCCGCCGGCAAATTCCTGGCGCCATACAAACAACTCACCTTTGTAATAGCAATTGAATATGTCTCATAGACATTCATGTGGTCAGCCTGAGATATTATTTTCCTTCATAGGGTCCGTTCCATTCAATTTTCTACTTAAAATTGAAATAAGAATAATGATTACGAGGAACTGACCATCATTGCATGCCGAAACCTATCTTGAAATTTCTTCCAAAGAAGCGTTGTTATGTACAAAGGCCGTGCCCTTTTAACTGCAAGGTACTAAAATCCAGCGCCAAATCTCTCATTTAAACTATAGGAAATAATATAACTCCTAGGCCTATATTGGCAGACTGGATAACTCTCACTACCCACTGTTCGCGCCGTGTCCCGCCTCACTATACTCCGCTCATGCATGGATGCACATCTGCTCCGTATTGTGGATGCTGGCTTCGATTTCTGTGCCTTGCAGTCAAAAAGACTGATGCATTTTTTGACACAGCATAGTAGGCTATATCATAACGATAACCTTAGAGGAATTTCAAGGTAGGTTTTTCGGCATGCAATGGTTAACAATTCCATTGTTAGTGTTATTGCCTCTAGTTGTTGTCCCAACTTCTCTAAAAAAATGTTAAACTGGAAATATATAAAAGTGTTATTCTCAGGTTATATGGATGCGAAACATGGACTCTTACTCTAAGGTAGGAGAAAAATTACGAGTATTTGAGAATAAAGTTCGTAGGAAAAATGTACGAAGAGAGATGAACAGACATGCGAATGGAGAAAGATTTACAACAGTGAACACAGGAAACCTGATATAGTAAGTTAAGCCTCGTAGATTGTGATGGGCAGGACATATGATACGAATAAGGAATGAAAGAGAAAGTTCTTGTAGGAAAAATCAGAGTGAAAACGCCCAGACGATAGACCAAGAATGAGGTGGGGGAATAACATTAACCATGATTTGTGGAAGTATATTATAGAACAGTTGATCCCGTAGACCGTGATGGGCAGGGCATAAGATACGAATAGGGAAAGAAAGAGGGGCATGGAAAATTATTATGGGAAAATCAGATAGACCAAGAATGAGGTGGGAGAATAACATTAACCATGATTTGTGGAAGTATATTGTACAGGGATGTTTGGAAACATTAGCTCAGGTTAGGAATGTATAGAGAACCTATGTGATAGTAGTATTAGTAATAGTAGTAGTAGTAGTAGTAGTAGTAGTAGAAGAAGAAGAACCTTATCGATGAGCTTAAATTTGTTTTCACCATTCTTGTAACTATTCATTAGTATAGGCCTATATTTTATATTTCGAATAGGCTATATATAATTAGAAGCACAGTGTCGGGTATTCAAGTAGCGAATATGTGGATCCATTACTAGAATTAGCTTGGCAATCACATGTTTATGAATGAAGTGCTTGGCATAAGAAGAATTATTGTCTGGCTAAATTTTCCCGGACGAGAGGATGTATACGTCATTTCCTCCTGTTGTGAACTTCGCGGAATGTGAAGAGGCCACTACACACGATAAAGCAGCATGATATACTCATAGTTTCTTACAAATTTAGTTTAATACAAGAGTTAGTCCACTATTTTGAGTAGGCCTAACAAGATAGTTTCGAGTATTCCAAGTTGTATAAGTTAAATTATATAAACGTTCCTGAGTGGTCCCGTTGTTCTTAACTATGGTTTTAAATTGCGCCAGCCTTTCGAATTGTCTCTACCATAAGCGTCTATTCAGAGATATTATATCTTTAAGAGTGAGAGTTTGCCAGAAAGCCGAAATTTAAAAATCGTTCTAGCGGCCGCCATGTTTGTTTTCTCTCAGTGAAACTGAATACGTAGGCCTACGATTTAATTAACGAAAAAATGTACAGTATAGGCTTATTCCGAAAAACAGCAGAATCGACTTGCTGAGGAATTTGTATGGTTTACCCAAATCCTACGTGAGGGATTTTTCTTCTGAATGAATAAATTAAAATAGATTATGTATATTTATCTATCTATCTATCTATCTATCTATCTATAATAGGCCTATCTATCTATCTATCTATCTATCTATCTATCTATCTATCTATCTATCTATCTATCTATCTATCTATCTATCTATCTATCTATCTATCTATCTATCTATCTATCTATCTATCTATCTATTCTATCTGTCTGTCTGTCTGTCTGTCTGTCTGTCTCTATTTATAATAGGCCTACCTATCTATAATATCATATCTATCTATCTATCTATCTATCTATCTATCTATCTATCTATCTATCTATCTATCTATCTATCTATCTATCTATCTATCTATCTATCTATCTATCTATCTATCTATCTATCTATCTATCTATCTATCTATCTATCTATCTATCTATCTATCTATCTATCTATCTATCTATCTATCTATCTGTCTGTCTGTCTGTCTGTCTGTCTGTCTGTCTGTCTATTTATAATAGGCCTATCTATCTATAATATCATATCTATCTATCTATCTATCTATCTATCTATCTATCTATCTATCATCTGTCTAATCTGTCTAATCTGTCTAATATGTCTAATATGTCTAATCTGTCTAATCTGTCTACTCTGTCTACTCTGTCTACTCTGTCTACTCTGTCTATCTGTCTATCTATCTATCTATCTATCTATCTATCTATCTATCTATCTATCTATCTATCTATCTATCTATCTATCTATCTATCTATCTATCTATCTATCTATCTATCTATCTATCTATCTATCTATCTATCTATCTGTCTGTCTGTCTGTCTGTCTGTCTCTGTCTGTCTGTCTGTCTGTCTGTCTGTCTGTCTGTCTGTCTGTCTGTCTGTCTGTCTGTCTGTCTGTCTGTCTGTCTGTCTGTCTGTCTGTCTGTCTGTCTGTCTGTCTGTCTACCTGTCTACCTATCTACCTATCTACCTATCTATCTTACTATCTATCTATCTATCTATCTATCTATCTATCTATCTATCTATCTATCTATCTATCTATCTATCTATCTATCTGTCTATCTGTCTATCTGTCTATCTGTCTATCTGTCTATCTGTCTATCTGTCTATCTGTCTATCTGTCTATCTGTCTATCGTCTATCTGTCTATCTGTCTATCTGTCTATCTGTCTATCTGTCTATCTGTCTATCTGTCTATCTGTCTATCTGTCTATCTGTCTATCTGTCTATCTGTCTATCTGTCTATCTGTCTATCTGTCTATCTGTCTATCTGTCTGTCTGTCTGTCTGTCTGTCTGTCTGTCTGTCTGTCTGTCTGTCTGTCGTCTGTCTGTCTGTTCTGTCTGTCTGTCTGTCTGCCTCTGTCTGTCTGTCTGTCTGTCTGTCTGTCTGTCTGTCTACCTGTCTACCTGTCTACCTGTCTACCTGTCTACCTGTCTACCTGTCTACCTGTCTACCTGTCTACCTGTCTACCTGTCTACCTGTCTACCTGTCTACCTGTCTACCTGTCTACCTATCTACCTATCTACCTATCTATCTACCTATCTATCTACCTATCTATCTATATATCTATCTATATATCTATCTATATATCTATCTATATATCTATCTATATATCTATCTATATATCTATCTATATATCTATCTATATATCTATCTATATATCTATCTATATATCTATCTATATATCTATCTATCTGTCTCTATCGATCTATCTGTCTCTATCGATCTATCTGTCTCTATCGATCTATCTGTCTCTATCGATCTATCTGTCTCTATCGATCTATCTGTCTCTATCGATCTATCTGTCTCTATCGATCTATCTGTCTCTATCGATCTATCTGTCTCTATCGATCTATCTGTCTCTATCGATCTATCTGTCTCTATCTGTCTATCTGTCTCTATCTGTCTATCTGTCTCTATCTGTCTATCTGTCTCTCTGTCTGTCTATCTATATCTGTCTGTCTGTCTGTCTGTCTATCTATATCTGTCTGTCTGTCTGTCTTTTGTCTGTCTGTCTGTCTGTATGTCTATCTATCTATCTATCTATCTATCTATCTATCTATCTATCTATCTATCTATCTATCTATATATCTATATATCTATATATCTATATCTATATATCTATATCTATCTCTATCATATCTATATATCTATCTAT